>REGM01000014.1:739561-806425 GCA_004194415.1 Aurelia aurita | reverse complement strand
CTGATCGATTACGATGCAGTCACTGACGCATTCGCAATATCACCACTCTCGCGAAAACTGCTGATACTGTGAAAGCAAAACTGTAAATCAAAGGACATTCACAGGCTTATTAATTTACTTTAATTGTTCTGTTCTTTAATTTACTTTAATTGGATAAATCAACTGTTCTAGTTCCCTAAACTCGAAGGCTTCTGTGGTTTCTCTTTAATTTTGATGATGAACCATCCTCCATCCATCTTAAATGTCTCAAGTCATCTCACGTAAAGTCAAATGACAAACATATCCAGTATCTCATGAACCAAGAAAAGCATTATTAAACTTTCGACTTTTTTCGGAAAATCTTGGAGCTTGGCCTCCCCCCCCTAATCTACAGGTGCCACGACGCCCCTGTCTGAGACAAACGGAAAGGAAAGAATGTGCGAAGGGGAGAGAGGAAAATGATGAGCTACTTCAAGCAGAAATTATTTTAATTTTAATCAGTGTTTCTTAGAATGAGGAATACTTGATGATCTTTGGTCCCACAATCACAGGCCTTACCTAGAGGATTGTTTTGTTGGGAAACTTTTGGGAAAACTGTGGTTCATCTTCTTGAATATTTATTTATTTATTTAAGCGGTAAACGAAGACTATGCAGATGAATCTCAAAATATTGACTGGTCGAAGTCTGGACTACCCTGGGTACCAGAGCCTCAAAATTTAAAGTAAAGGCCTTCTGAATTTTTTTCCTTTTATTGGTTTACTTTTTTTTGCTCTGGTACCCAACCCAGGGTAAGTCGGGGCCAATTTGTCAACATCGTGATCGCGTATGGAAAGATTATCTCACTCGTAAACTTTGCATCGTAGGAAGCATCTTAAACTTGGAGGGGCACGACACTTTAAGGGCACTTTTTCATTAACCTAAAAGAGCATCCCCTCAGACAAAAGGGGCAATTTATCGTTTATTACAAAATCTTGGGGGGCACGTGCCCCCAGTGCCCCCTGTTCCCAGGGCCGCGGAGCCATACTGAGTGGGTGGGCTAAAACCCCTGCACTTTTTGCAAAATCCTTCATTTTTTCATTGGATTCATTCCGTTTAGCTGTTATTTAGGGTTAAAATTACCTCTCAGCCCCTGCACTTTTGACACACTCCGCGGCCCCTGCCTGTTCCTACGTCTCTGAACTTTGCCTGCCTGGAAAAAGGTAAGTCTCTCGTGTTTTTTATTTTACCTTCAGGTCTCTTACGCAGTCCTAAGGCAATCTGGCAAGTAGTCCTAAAGGGTATTCGGAGTTGGATGGTTGTATGCCACAATTCTAAAAGATACACAAAAATTACGGAGATTAAACTACAAAATGTTCTTTTCTGAAAATTTGAAGATAAACAGAAATATTGTCTAATATTCCTATATCCTTACTTAGGTGGTGTTGGCAAACTTGACCCCGACTGTTATTGGCCTGATATACACCAAGCATGTTGGTTGGGTACTAAAAATGTGCACAAATATTAATTGTTTTTGCTAACTACATTTCTCGATGCTTACAGTAAGAACTTGCAAACATAGGCGTAGGAGCCTGGGGGGCTGGGGGGCTGCAGCTCCCCCAACGTTGGAAAAATCTACCAAAATCAGCCTTTTTCGGGCAAAAATCCACCTTAAGTCGGGCAAAAAATTTGGTAAACATGGAATTTTATCGGGCAGCCCCCCCAGATTTTATCTTCCCCTACGCTTATGCTCGCAAATAAAAACCAAATTGTAAGAAACTGCAAGCTGAAATCTTGGTTGAAATGAAGGATTTCAATCAAATATTTTTGTTTTGTTTTTGACACTTGTTCTTTGCCAAGAGATGATCAAATTGGAAAATTCTGATTGCAAATTTCAAAGAATAAAAAGATCCCACTTTCTGGCCCTGTCTAGGAAAATTCTAAAATCTAAAAGGTCGAGACAGTAATCAGGCTGATTTCTAATATCCAGTTTCTAATTTGCAGGTTCTGGCATACGTTCGTGAATCCATGCTTGAGGGTAAGATTCTGTTGTTAAACGTTATCGTCAGCAAATAAAAGCGTCTGGCACGAAAAAGGAAGTGCTGAGGGAAGTGCAGAAGCAGGTGTAGGTGCAGTACACCCGGAAGTGAGGAGATTGTCAAATCGATAAACATTACAATACATGTTGGCCTGGATACATCGCAACGAAAGAAGCAAATATAATGAGAAAGTTGGGAACATTCACCACTTTTAAACCAGATGAAGCCCAGAAGAGCGAGGCCGACAATATTGGGTACAACTCAACAGGTATTGTTTTTTGTGATTACCATAATTAGATCGAAACTGTGCCTAATTCGTATGTAAAAGCCAGCTGTTTACTGTTTAGGCCTACACATCAGGGGCCTATTGTTGGGCTTACAAGTATCTTCATCAGCAGAGTATGCACTTTGGTTATTGGCTTTCCATGGCTTTAGGCTTTTAATAACGTTTAATTGGTCTATCTTTTCTGCTCGCAAGTTCCACCATCCATTAGAACAGTTTTGTATAATTTTCGATAAAATTACGAAGTGCAATTTACAGTCTCGTTTTTGATGCTCAATTTCATTGACATTAGTTTTTTGAAACTAGTGTAGAACGATTCCAGTGGTTTCTTTGAAGCTATGCATGACATCTAACAGAAATGAGTCCGGAAAAAGGACCTTAGAAAGATACAGCATTAAAGATTTCTCTCTTGAGTCTTCATACGATATCTTTTTCCAATTGTAAGTTCATGGCCGGTTAGCTCAGTCGGTAGAGCGTGGTGCTAATAACGCTAATGTCGTGGGTTCGAGAACCACACTGGCCATTACATTTTGGTAGATCAAAGAAAAAATTTTACAAAATATACAGAAAGAGGAAGATGACATATATGTCTTCTATTAAGACCCTTCGTTATCTCTCCCGATCATGGTTTGGTCTTATGAACCACGTTTTATATCGAAAACACATATAGATCTGTATTTTCCTTTAACATACGTTTTTCCATTATACCGACATCGCTAAGGGGACCATTATGGAAATAAGGTCAGCTTGACCTTTTAATGCTATCCCTGCCACTATAATTAGGAGTGTTTTTCTTTACATTTTTAACCTTCTTATATATTGTATTGTATCTATTTTTATATTATATAACTGGTAAATATTTCAATTGTGGCAAAGCCAAAGGATACATACATACATACATATATACATATATATGCCCTAAACTCAATCAAGGTCTCGAGGACTGCACTTTTCCGAGATCTTTGAGGAAGTTCTATATACTTCTGGGGATTTGCTAGACTTGCCTTTGCCCTATCTATGGATTTGCGGAGAATTTCTGTCAAACGTGTGCCGCCATGGGTCCCACTCCTTCACATTGCCTGCAAGGAAAGAAATAAAAACATATTTTTAAACATTACTGGCTACTGGCTACTGCATAGTATGGCTGCTTAATTAAAGGGATCTTTCGACGATGAAAATGTTTTGAGCCTTTTAGTTATTCGTATATCTTTGTCATTATTGTTGCTGTTGCTGTTGCTGTTGCTGTTGCTGTTGCTGTTGCTGTTGTTGTTGTTGTTGTTGTTGTTGTTGTTGTACTGTACGAACAACGACTCTTCTCAGTAGTACCCTAAAAGCCTAAGCTCTACGTCACATAGAAACCCTCACGCCCTGCCTGTGTTAGAAACGTCAAATTCAAAACATTCACTTGCCAGGCTCAAAGGGACACTGTCTGAGTGAATTATACATAACTGCTGTTTCTCTCGCTGTCTTCCTTTTCAGGGAAGCATTATGTTTTCGGTACGTGCATGATTGACATGAAAAGCGATTAGCCTTACTCCACATGGCCCTCAACTTTCGCTCATCTCGTTGAATTGAGCTGATGTTGTCGCTTCATTCAGGTGTCAGTTCAATCAAAGAGCGAAACGACGACTATGTATTGAGTCTAAAAAGTGATCACCATTACATCGATCAAGTACGTGTTGTAAGCTAAATTGCGTCCTCACAGATGAGCCATCTTACACGTATTTTTTCTTTAAGAAGCTCTGTAGAAATGTCAGGTCATTAAACAATTAAGAAACTTGAGTACTGGAACAAATTTATTTAAGAAACTTTTTCGCTTACTGTTAGGCTAGGAAATCCAAAGCATATTTCACTTTATCAGACTAATTGTTTGAGCCCCCCCCCCCCCCATAGTACCCCTGGATAGCGGATTTTTCACGCCATCACGGACTATAAAACAGTATTTTCACGATCACGTTGCAAAAACTTAAGAATTCTGTAGACTGGTTCGTGTTTTTATTTGATTAAGTGGCAAATACACTTCTTATCTTTAGAATCAAATCATTGCCAAGAACTTATGATTTTCGGTTTGTGATTAACTTGAAAATACACAAGAAAGTAAGAAAAGTTTATATTGACGATCAAGACGCATCAATCAATCACGTGCTTTAAAGGTCAATTTCACGAAATAACGACCAAATTTTCAACAAATCACGCTGCACGAAGGAGTCTCTGATCACGAATTCACGGGCCAATAATATCATAATCACGAAATAACGGGAGTAAATTAGCAAAATAACGCTTCACGTGCAAATATGGGGGGGGCTCCTGTTTCCAGTACTTTATTAACCGGTATTACTTGAGTAGTGTCTGGTCTGGACAGTAGCAGGGTTTCACAAAATTCGCTTTGAAATGATCAGGAAGGCACAGGAGCTTCCACCGATGTAAAAATTAAGAATGTTTTCACAATAAATCGCTTTCGTAAAAACGATTATGAATAAGTGATGACTGTATAGATGTCATGATGATTTTCGATCTGTTAAGATCATCCGTAGGAATTTCTGCGTGGTTTTCTTCAAGCTTATGTCAATACAATTTCATAAAGTGTAGTTGACAATATAAACAGTAGACAGTACTCCTACTAAACTGCAAACACATACTGGCCAAGAGTTAAATCTAAAATGTTTCTGTGTGAATCTCGAAGAAATTCAAACAATTAGACTGAAAATGAATCGCACTAACAGTTTACCGTCAACAAAAGCGAATAAAAGTAAAATACTAGAACTCAAACGAAAGTCTGATGGCTTCTTCATGAATACAGCAAACTCCTGTGACACCTGTGGGAAATCAGGTAGGTAGGCCGTTTATCTGCAAACAACTGGATAGGATATTAGCCTGTTTACATTTTGCAAGATACGAAGTGAGTTGGAAAAATGTTTAGATCTTTGTTTGTGAGCCTGTAGTTTTCCACTTTTCGTCTATCTTCGCTAATTTCTTCAAGCTGATGATCATTGTGTAGCTGTGTAGCTGACATTAACTAATTTGATTAAAGACTTTAGGCCTGTTTTGAAGAACTATGAACAAAGTTTCGTTGATATTCGCTTGAGTATAAGTTGATATGGTATAGCTACACAATAATTATCAGTGTGCAGAAATCTGATTGATTGGTCAGGAGAGTATGAGCTCACAAATAGCTAAGCTTTTTTTCTGACTTGCCTTCTATCAAGTCAGGAGTTTTACAAACTTTAACAAGTTACTTTTTCCTCAATGGCCTATTTATATTTTTATATCGTATAACATATCCGTAGGCTAAGCAACTCCTTCTAAAAACTTCGTAGTAAACTTTCGCGAATCCTCCCTCTTTGTTTATAATCAAATTAAAATACATATGTTACGAAAGTCACGTACGTCTTAAGTATGAGCTACAATTCCTCGGTAATTCGTATGGTATGTTTTGATGTTGGTTCATAGTTCGAAGGAAGCGCACAAGGAAAGGACCTTGATCTGATCAGTATGGGAACGTTACCTATAAATACACACGTTGACAGAACATATAAACAAACTAATAAGTAAAGAGTTACATGCATATTTTATGGGTGCTTTCAAGATGCCTTCAAGATACAATTTTAGATGACCAAAGAGAATGATGTGAGAAATTACAACAAACCAAGCAAGGCTTGTACCAACGACCTTAATTTCAAATACACCAAAGCGTACATTCAATCAGAGCGTTTCACAGCGACAACTGACTATAGTACGATTTTAAAAGGGTTGGTTTATGATGGAAAGGCCGAACTAATATAATCATATATAACTTTATGTTAAAGTAGGCTAGGTTGACGCCAGGCAATATTTTTGGACGATTCTATTAAGAACCACTTCTCGAGATATCTGTAAAAATCACAGGCCATATCTCGTCAACTCTTCAGTCTTAAAGAACTCACAATTTGACGAGATTGGGCTTTTGAGTATTATTTGGCTTTCTGACTGACTAAATTCAAATAAGTGTGGTGAAAGATTTTAGACCACATTTTATGAGACTTTCAGGAAATAAAGATTCATGTTCCGGGATTCACGTGAGATCTTGCTAACACAGATTTAAGATTTAAGTTTCAGAGAAAGTTTGTATTCTGTTTGTTAACATGATTGTATCCTCTCGACAGCTAAAGGCAACTGCAGACGGACTAAGAATAAAGTTACTACCGGGTGTCCCAAAAAAAAGTATACAGATTTGGTCAACCCTAACGATCAGAACTTAGCATGAATCAATCCGAAATCAATTTTAAAACATTACTCGATAGTTAACTTGAACATAGATACCTTGTTTGTCGACATTGGTGCTTTGAGAGTAGATATATTAATCTTTCAAAGGACAAATTTGCCTCCACCTCCAAACCAGAGCTTTGGCATTTTAGCCTAAGCAAATTCTTAAGGCACAGCGAATAAGTCAACAATAGACTTGGGAAAATTTGAACCAGGAGGAGAACAATTAAAAACTGCACAACGAATGCGTTTCAGAAAATATAATTTTTACGTGATGCTTATCATCAAGGGAGCTCCGAAGTAAACTTTATTCATTTTAAGTGAAACAAATTGTGGATATTGCTTAGGCCAAACGCCAAAGCTCTGGTTTGGAGGTGGTGGCAAATTTTTCCTTTGAAGATTTATATCTCTACTCTCAAAGCACCAATGTCCACAAACAATGTAACTATGTTCAAGTAAACTACCGAGTAATGTTTTAAAAATGGTTACGGATTGATTCATGCTAAATTCTGATCGTTAGGATTAACCAAATCTGTATACTTTTTTTGGGACACCAGGTACCAAAAACCTATCATATTTTCTATGTTTACAATTACGCTAAACGTAAAGGTGTGAAGTTGAATCCCATTCTTAAATGGGTTTTCGTTAAATCTCCAATATGAAAGATTCGTTTAAACAACTCAGCAAATGGCTCTTCTCAAGAGCTCGTGCGAAAAACCTTGCAGAGTTTTCCTTGAGCTAGCAGGCCCCCAAACGTAACGTTTTTTTTTCTTTGAGCACTGTGATGCTAGAACATCTGGGGTGCTTAGGCAAGATTGGAGCTGCCAGTAATTCTCGCTTCGAACTCTTATTCTTGCAGTATCATAGTGTATAGAAATCTCTTAATTGTTGTTGTTGCAGAACCAATAAAAGACTTTGTGGAAACAACGATATGTTTGAAGAAAGAAAAAACTGGCCTAGGCATCAGTATCATTGGAGGATGTGATACACATTTGGTAAGAGTGAAATTATTAGATCCGAGGGGCAAATCACTCCAAAATAGCGTACGAAATTTTGAGATTTTAAAAATCTCTCAGATTTTTCAAAGATTTTTTAGATTTGTTCTGAAATTTTCAATGATTTTTTAAGATTTCTAAGACGTTTTAAAATCTTTGAGATTTTCAAGATTTTTCGAGATTTTTGGGATTTTTGAAGATTTTTAGGATTTTTTATGAAAGTGTACGAGGTTTTTGGAGTGGATAACTCGAAAGGATAATGTATTCTCGAACTTTTGTTGGGATTATTATGTTTCAGATTTCATGTGATGAATGAATGTAGAGGAAGTGTGAAATCCTGGGAAACTAGCTTCTTGGTGCAAACATTTACGTAAAATCGCTCCAAGAAGCTATGTTGGAGGCTTGTTTCCTTTCTGCAGAGAAGTCTTACAAGAGCTGTATTCTCGTATTCAAAACAGGGATCTATGTTGTTGTTTTCGTCTAAGTATTGCTGTTAATACAAAGAAATTATCATTATTATGCATCTAATTGTTACTCAATTGATAGTCTTCGGCAGTCCTCTCAAAATTCCCCTCTCTCGCTGCCCCACCCCAAGGTATCGCTGCCCATGCTTTTCCTCATATCGTAGACTGGTATTGTCAAAATATTAGAATAGGTTTCATCAACACTCTTTCTTTTCAGGGAAAAGTTCTTGTTTCATCTGTGACTCCCAAAGGTGCAGCTGGCAAAGATGGTAGATTAGAGTGCGGTGACCAGATTCTGTCGGTATGTTTTAAAGTTTCTAAATCTTTTCTGTTGACCTAAACAAAAATTGTTTCTGTTGAGTGAATGAATCCCTTACTCTCGAATCCGGAATAAACTTCTCCCCCCGCTTATTAATTTTTTGAAAAATATCCATCCTTATTCCAGATTATTAATTTAATTTCGAGCTTCTTGACATGTGNAAATTGTGGATATTGCTTAGGCCAAACGCCAAAGCTCTGGTTTGGAGGTGGTGGCAAATTTTTCCTTTGAAGATTTATATCTCTACTCTCAAAGCACCAATGTCAACAAACAAAGTAACTATGTTCAAGTAAACTACCGAGTAATGTTTTAAAAATGGTTACGGATTGATTCATGCTAAATTCTGATCGTTAGGATTGACCAAATCTGTATACTTTTTTTGGGACACCAGGTACCAAAAACCTATCATATTTTCTATGTTTACAATTACGCTAAACGTAAAGGTGTGAAGTTGAATCCCTTTCTTAGATGGGTTTTCGTTAAATCTCCAATATGAAAGGTTCGTTTAAACAACTCAGCAAATGGCTCTTCTCAAGAGCTCGTGCGAAAAACCTTGCAGAGTTTTCCTTGAGCTAGCAGGCCCCCAAACGTAACGTTTTTTTTTTCTTTGAGCACTGTGATGCTAGAACATCTGGGGTGCTTAGGCAAGATTGGAGCTGCCAGTAATTCTCGCTTCGAACTCTTATTCTTGCAGTATCATAGTGTATAGAAATCTCTTTATTGTTGTTGTTGCAGAACCAATAAAAGACTTTGTGGAAACAACGATATGTTTGAAGAAAGAAAAAACTGGCCTAGGCATCAGTATCATTGGAGGATGTGATACACATTTGGTAAGAGTGAAATTATTAGATCCGAGGGGCAAATCACTCCAAAAAAGCGTACGAAATTTTGAGATTTTAAAAATCTCTCAGATTTTTCAAAGACTTTTTAGATTTGTTCTGAAATTTTCAAGGATTTTTTAAGATTTCTAAGACGTTTTGAGATTTTAAGATTTTCGAGATTTTGCAATTTGTTTCAAGATTTGCAAGATTTATGAGGATTTAAACAATTTTTGAGATTTTCAAAAAATTGTCGAAAACTTTTTTTGAGAATTTCTATCATTTGTTGGGGGAGATTTCTGGGATTTTTCTAGATTTTCGAAGATTCTTAGGATTTTCTTTGGGATTTCTAAGATTTTATGAAGATCTTTGAGATTTTCAAGATTTTTCGAGATTTTTGGGATTTTTGAAGATTTTTTGGGATTTCTTATGAAAGTTTACGAGATTTTTGCAGTGGTTTGCCCCTCGATTTGATCTTATCGTGGATAACTCGAAGGGATAATGTATTCTCGAAATTTTGTTGGGAATATTATGTTTCAGATTTCATGTGATGAATGAATGTAGAGGAAGTGTGAAAACCTGGGAAACTAGCTTCTTGGTGCAAACATTTACGTAAAATCGCTCCAAGAAGCTATGTTGGAGGCTTGTTTCCTTTCTGCAGAGGAGTCCTACAAGAGCTGTATGCTCGTATTCAAAACAGGGATCTATATTGTTGTTTTCGTCTAAGTATTGCTGTTAATACAAAGAAATTATCATTATTATGCATCTAATTGTTACTCAATTGATAGTCTTCGGCAGTCCACGCAAAATTCCCCTCTCTCGCTGCCCCACCCCAAGGTATCGCTGCCCATGCTTTTCCTCATATCGTAGACTGGTATTGTCAAAATAGTAGAATAGGTTTCATCAACACTCTTTCTTTTCAGGGAAAAGTTCTTGTTTCATCTGTGACTCCCAAAGGTGCAGCTGGCAAAGATGGTAGATTAGAGTGCGGTGACCAGATTCTGTCGGTATGTTTTAAAGTTTCTAAATCTTTTCTGTTGACCTAAACAAAAATTGTTTCTGTTGAGTGAATGAATCCCTTACTCTCGAATCCGGAATAAACTTCTCCCCCCGCTTATTAATTTTTTGAAAAATATCCATCCTTATTCCAGACCCCCCGTTTATTAATTTCGAGCTTCTTGAAATGTGAAACATNTTAAAAAATAACTCCCAAGAAAAATAATCCGTAACTCTAGAATGGTACAACCGATTATAGTGCGATAAATTTTTACATTAAAGTTAGGCTTGCTGCTACAAAATGACTGATATATCATTCAAATCGGTACATAATTCGCGATAGTACGTTTGGCAAACGCCGATACATTATTTTGGGACACCCTGTATAATGAATGACAGAATTGCAGCAGCATGGTGGGAACAGTGTCAGAAATTTTCTTTCCTTTCTAGGTAAATGGTAATGACCTTAGTGAAGTGACGCATGATCATTCCGTGCAGATATTAAGAATGGCTAAAAATCCAGTGAGACTCACTGTATATCGTGAAAATATCGAAAAGATCTTTACAAACTGTTCTGGTAAGTTGAGACAGCCAGCCTAAGTTATTTGAAAAAAATAATTCAATACAACTTCTTCTTGTTTAAAAGTCTGTTTCCTCCCTTATACAAGAGTCTGCCCCCGAAAGGCTAAGGCATCTACCTCGACTTGAGACCATTATTAAAGAGATTTTCTCGAAAAGTATCAAATAAGTGGCTATATTTTTGCGCTACCCAGTTTCAGGGGATCTTCTCCGGAAATACTGAACCTGATAAACGACACTTTTACCATCCTTCCCTCTACCTTTCTTTGTGAATTTAAGAATTCGTTGCGTAACTGAGCCATTTGCCAGATATTCTCACCTAATGCTGCCATCATATTGCATATTTTTTGTAAGGAACACGTTCATATGGAATTCTAGGCTAAGATTTGGAGTTACTTTTTTGGTATTTCAGAAAGCTTTTACTCTAATTTTTTCTTTTTAATATGTCATCTGGTCGAAGGAACCCTCAAGGAGTCCATTACCCAAGCCGACTAGACAACCCCTACTGGCAACTCATCCCAAGGACTTAAGCTTTTATCTGAGGAAAAATAAATACTTTACTTTTAGGATGAGCGGCGGTACTACCAAGGGCTCGAACTCGCAATTTTCCTCACAGAAGGCGAGAGCGCCAACCACTAGGGCAACCGCCGATATTTGATACATACACTAAACACATTTTGAAGATGCTTTTGAGAAGTATGGGGGTAGTAAGTTTGTAAAAAGTCAGCCCACAGGAACAACCAGCCTCAAACTCCACACAAGGTTTGAAGGGTGGTCAAAATAAGAGCAGAATGAAAATGAACTTCTTGCATTTTTAATTGGCAACTATACCCAGCCTACATCTCAATTTTTTCTTCACACAGATCCAGAGCAAGAGTTTCAAGTTGTTGTAAGAAAAGGAATTAATGACAATCTTGGGCTTGGAGTATACGCAAGAAAGTAAGTGTTTTCTTGTCTTTGAAATTTTTTGTCTAAAATTGCCAAAGGCGATACAACGTCGTCTTTAGCGTGTTCCAAATGAATTTGTGACAAATTTGGCCAAAAATAACTATCAGCTCATTCCTTCGAGATCTGAATCCGTACCCTGCTCGCCGTATTTATTTGTAGTACTTATTTCTCATTCAGTGCGAAGACCTTTGTCATTCTTGGCAACTTCCAAGTCGAATTCTGTTGTAATAGATAATAAATTAAAACGCCACGAAATTTGATAAAGTAAAAAGTCACGAAATCTGAAGAATATGAAAAAAGTTTGATTCAAACTCTTACTTAGGTTGCAAAGTATGGTCTCAAGATTTTTCTATGCCTTCCATCGATTATAGTGTGCGAGAAGGGTAAAATTTCTTCTGAAGAAAATCGCTGGTTTTATTAGAATGCTAATGCTTGACTAACTATATTGCCCCAAACAGAAATTCAACATGTATTAAATATTCAAATTTCGTAACTCTTGCTTCATGTATACATATTGTTCATTTCTATACTTGACAGAGATGGGAAAGGAGTCTTTGTCACATATATCGTAAGTAGACGCAGCGAATTTGAATCAAGCTTAAATTTTCAATCTTTAGAACAAACCAGTGTATGAGTTATGGGCTGTCAAAAAAGTGAAATTTGTTTTGGTGCACCCAAGGGCCTTAGGAAGAGTGTTCAGTAGGCCCAGATATGTATTATTCAGAATAGAAAACATACCAGGATGGTCTTGGTCGTATCTTTGTTGTTTTTCTGTTTTCCTTTGCTTTTCAAACGACATAAATCCTTCGTTTTCGCGAGTTTAAATTCAGCCAAACGAAACCGTTGCCAATGCGAGCCGCCATTTTTCATTTTCAAAGCGAAAGCGAGGCCCTCGCTTTCGCTTTGAAAATGAAAAATGGCGGCTCGCATTGGCAACGGTTTCGTTTGGCTGAATTTAAACTCGCGAAAACGAAGGATTTATGTCGTTTGAAAAGCAAAGGAAAACAGAAAAACAACAAAGATACAACCAAGACCATCCTGGTATGTTTTCTATTCTGAATAATACATATCTGGGCCTACTGAACACTCTTCCTAAGGCCCTTGGTNAAGCTGAAAATCTGAGGTACGACAATGAAGCTATCTGTGTATAGATTAAGCAGTCTTGAGAATATTGAACTAAGCCTGTCCCAAACCAATTTGAGGAATTCCTACAGTTACCAAGAAAAGGAGAAAAGATATTGGGTGCACCAAGGGCCTTAGGAAGAGTGTTCAGTAGGCCCAGATATGTATTATTCAGAATAGAAAACATACCAGGATGGTCTTGGTTGTATCTTTGTTGTTTTTCTGTTTTCCTTTGCTTTTCAAACGACATAAATCCTTCGTTTTCGCGAGTTTAAATTCAGCCAAACGAAACCGTTGCCAATGCGAGCCGCCATTTTTCATTTTCAAAGCGAAAGCGAGGGCCTCGCTTTCGCTTTGAAAATGAAAAATGGCGGCTCGCATTGGCAACGGTTTCGTTTGGCTGAATTTAAACTCGCGAAAACGAAGGATTTATGTCGTTTGAAAAGCAAAGGAAAACAGAAAAACAACAAAGATACAACCAAGACCATCCTGGTATGTTTTCTATTCTGAATAATACATATCTGGGCCTACTGAACACTCTTCCTAAGGCCCTTGGTGCACCCAATATCTTTTCTCCTTTTCTTGGTAACTGTAGGAATTCCTCAAATTGGTTTGGGACAGGCTTAGTTCAATATTCTCAAGACTGCTTAATCTATACACAGATAGCTTCATTGTCGTACCTCAGATTTTCAGCTTATCACAAATGTCCCTACACCTTTAGCAATCAGAAGAAACACAAAAGAAACTCGATAGTTTCAGATATGTTTTCCAAATTTACAAAACTGAGATCTTCTTGTTAAATGCAACGAGCAAACATGATTTGCCAAACTTTTAAGACTTCTTTTCTAAGTAGTTTTTTCCATTTTGCTACGTCACAAAATATTGCTTGACACGCAGAATTAAGCAGAACTTTTCGGGCAATGTTGCTGTGAAAAGTTCTCAAGTTAAGTATTCGGCGGCGCCAAATGGACAAATGTTTAAGAAGCTATCTTTACTTGTTTGATCAAGGTGTTAGTTTTTAGCTTCTCTAAAATTCTGCATAATTTGCAATAAATGATGATGATCACGCTTTTCAAACTTTTTGACAGGCTCAAGGGAGTTTGGTCGAAGCTTGTGGGCTTATTGAGCAAGGAGACAGAATATTACAATGCAATGGAAAGGATCTCAGAAATGCAAATCAACAGGATGCTGTCTATTTCTTTAAGGTTGGTGTTGCAATATTTTGTTGAGAAAATTTTGAAAATACGCCCTACTTACCAATAATTGTTCCTACAAAGAGAAAATTATAGTTCATCTCTGAGATGTGTTGCAAAGGTTGCATAAGAGTGATTCGATTCGAATCACCTTTTACAAGGTATGATTCGACAGCAGACACATGTTCTTGCACGAGATCGAACGAGATGTTACTTGCAAATGTGGAAAATTTCATTACCATCTCTAAGGTGGGGGAAAGATATGACATTTCTGCATTGATAGAAATTTATTTGCAGACCTCATCATTGTGCGCGAGCGCACGAGGGCCGCTCGCAGGCACAAAATAGCATTACACATCTGTTGCTGGCATCTTTAAGCTACTCAAGAGTGATTTTATTGCAGGCACATTTTTTCCCAATCATTTGTTCGCAGGCACAGAATATTTTTAATGAGGGCTGCTTATTTGTAGTATGATTTTTAAATATTATTTGCCCAGTTCTTCGACAAACCAAATGTGTGTTTTTCAGTGATTCACTTCAATATCTTCTAATCCACAGAATTTATTTGGAGAAGTGAGGTTATTGATTGGTAGAAGCAAAAAACTTGAAGAGACCATCGAAGAATTGATTCAAAACATGAATAAGGAAATTGAAATTCCACAAAAAGGAGAAGTTTTTAAAGGTAAGATATATGCTGCTATTAATATTATTGCCTGGCTTGCATCAATAATTAATGTATCAAGCTTGGTACAGTAAATCCCCGCATATAAGAACCTACAAAAATAAGAACATACAGGCTGTGTTCCTAAATTATGTACCTCGTAATTAAGAACCTGTTTCAGTTTGATGAACAAATATGTTCTTATTACAAGGGTAATAAAGTTGATTTTTTGATCATCCTTGCTAAGTTTATTTTTGTCGCAGTTTGCTGTTAAAATCTGAACTTCCTTCCCTGCTATTTGTAAGCTTAGCATTAGTTATTAGGTCCTTAATAACATTGCCAAACAATAATATGGTTGACGATCTCTTGATAACAACTCCTAAGAGGTTTACACAAGGGACTCTTCGAATAAGAACCTTTATACTCTGAAATTGATCTAAGTATCTTTGAAATAAGAACCTAATTCAGCCTGGCTCTTAAATAAGTAGGTTCTTATATGCGGGGATTCACCGTAGCTGTAGTAATTCCAGGACAGCATTGCATATTTTGCTTATCCGTTTTACGACAGGTTTACAAAAATTGCTCGTTTTTCCTTGACGGGAAAACAGACAAACAGTCTCTTCCAACTTTTGGAACATTGAGGAATTAAAAATNTTCGAATAAGAACCTTTATACTCTGAAATTGATCTAAGTATCTTTGAAATAAGAACCTAATTCAGCCTGGCTCTTAAATAAGTAGGTTCTTATATGCGGAGATTCACCGTAGCTGTAGTAATTCCAGGACAGCATTGCATATTTTGCTTATCCGTTTTACGACAGGTTTACAAAAATTGCTCGTTTTTCCTTGACGGGAAAACAGACAAACAGTCTCTTCCAACTTTTGGAACATTGAGGAATTAAAAATATTTCTCAACTATATCTTGTCCGGTTGGCTGTCAAAGCATGGGTAGTAGGAAAAGCGGCCTGTGTTTTGGGTTTATCCAGTGGTATCAAGAATCAGAACTATTAGGCCTACCTTTGTGCATGTTTTCTGTGTCGATCTTCTTCGTTGTCCTGTCGATCTTGCATTTTCAGAAGGCTGTAATCGCTTTCCGTCCAAAAAATACAACAACTTCAAAAAACATGGCGCTTGGATAGTTGGACGGAAAGCGATTACAGCCTTCTGAAAAAGCAAAATCGACAGGACAACGGAGAAGATCGACACAGAAAACATGCACAAAGGTAGGCCTAATAGTTCTGATTCTTGATACCACTGGATTAACCCAAAACACAGTCCGCTTTTCCCGCTACCCATGGTCAAAGATGAAGGACTTTTGTAAGCCACCCAGCCAGCAGTCTCTAAAAAAGATACTTTTTTTTCATTCAGAGAGAAAGATACGCTCTCGCAGTGATATCACATCAGTGAAGTCAGCAGCTAATAACAACAATGCAAAACGCCGGACCATAACAATGAACGGAAAGGGAGAACCTGGAACTGGATCAATGCTAGAATTAATCTCGAATCAACCGTTGGGCGGTATGAATGATCATAACAACATCAATTTTGGCTTTCTTGAAGGTGAGTTGTAATATTTTTCGCTATTTCTGACAAGGAAAGCTTTCACCGTTCATTTGGCGAGGCGAAATTGTTGATCAATTGTCCATCTGACTTGGAATTGTTTTCTTAATTATGGCCAGAACATCAACTGGGTAGCTAGCCTTGTTGGAAACTTCAATCTTCCCGCCAGGGCCAGATTTCACTTCTTGGCTATTTGCAATATGTATAGGACAAAACTGTTTCCCTATGATTTAATAAAGCAATCCATGTTGGGCGGACAAGTGATCAACAATTTTGCAAACGGCCTCTGGTACAGAACCCCTGGGGGTCCACTCAATACATTAAGCACCCGGTGGTATGCGTGCCGATGGGGTCTCAGTTTCAGTAAAAACATCGAGGACAGGACTATTCATTTTGTGTCTCGATCCAGGACAGGTATATCGATAAAGCTAAATTTTCCAGGACACGTTGAAAATTTTATGAAGAAACCAAAAGATCAACAACACTAGCGATTTTGCTGCACATTATTCCATGACTGGTATTGTGCTTCCAATATTTTGATCCATGACAGGCCCTCAAATTTCTCCCTTGGCAGGCACATCTCCGTTGTTTTCCTCCAAAGTACCCTGGATCAGAGTATTTCTAGTAAATTTTTTGAAACAAAATAATTAAAACAAGAAAAAAAAACAAGAAAAAAGAGGAGGAAAAATGTTTCCTTCCTCCTCTTTTCTTTTCTCTTTTTTCTATTATTTTTTTCAAAAATTTACTAAAAATACTCTGATCCAGGGTAACCCCCCGGATACAGAACTTGAAATCGCATTGAGTAACCGAACCATTAGTTAAATATTGTCTGACACTGGTCACAGAAAATCGTCAGATAAGATCCGAAAGAGAACAAACGAGAAGGCGAGTCTGCCAGATTAAAAATGATCATGCAAATTATCTTCAAACGTCTTATCTTCAAACGTCTTCATGCATATTTTGGACGATGTTTAAGAACAAATGTTTGATCGTGTAGACCGCTCGCATACTCTCAGCTTTTAAAATCATAAAACATGTTATGTTTGCAAGAATTTAGCTGCATGCGCGAAAAAGTTTAGACATTGACGTTGTTGTTCAAGGTATCATCAAATCGAATTCTCTCAATGACGATAATACATTCCTATGGCGATGTTTGACGACTGAGGAAGTTCTATCTTGCAAACTGGCTTAAATGCAGTGTTTACTGTAGCAATTTATAAATCGCCATATGTTTACGTATGATCATACTTCCGTTATCTACAAATACCATAATGTCAACTGTGTCTTTCACGAGAAGGAGATTCTCCAACAATGATTGGCTTTCAACTAGGTGCAAAATTTTACTGGTACTTTTAAAATGTTTGGTAACGAAATATCACGCTCTTTTATTGACATTGCAAATGAGTCTACAAATTAGTCAATTTAAAAATGTAGCTCGTGACATACTGCATTTAAGATGGGATTCCAGCTTAAGATCTCTGCTTCAATTTTGTGCCCTAAGATCCTGGTGTGTTTCACAAATTTACATTCAGCTGTGAAGTTCCAATTGTTCAATTTAGTGAAAATCTAATGGTCGAAAATCGTTTTGTTTCCTCTTCTATTTAAAAAAACTCACTCGTTTTGCTGAAGCCGATACAAAACTTTGATTGAACAGAAAGGGAAAGATGCAAGGAGATACAAAATTAAGCTTAGAACAAATCTTAATCTCAATCATAGCTATATACAATTTAGATTTCAATCTGGGTTATAAAATATTCTACGAAGCTAATACTAAAACTACGATTTAATCAAAATATTAAACTTTAAGTCATGAAGAACCGATGGTAAAAGAAATGGATCTGGTTCATAGAAAAAATTGAATAACGGCATACAAAGTTATGCATGCCATTGAAGGTTTTAGGCGGAATATCCTGCAATCAAATTTTCCTTAGCGAAAGTTACCTAAGCTTTTATAACACCATTCCAGTTTCTCCTACCATTTGCTCTTTAAACATGCATTACAATTTACATCAACATTACATACGGTAGATAAGCATTAGATGATTTGGTTCCCAGATTTACTTCATTTTAAATTATTCCATAACACAATAAAATGTTACCGACCATCTTGCGCTCATAGCCGTTTTTAAGATCTCCTGGCCGAGTTCTTTGCTTAATTACTGCATCAGGAGTTCATCCACCATCCCTTTCAAATAACTAATAACATCAAAAACATAAGGAACCTCTTGTTTTTGAATTGGCCGTGGAATTTTGGATCGAGATTGTGTAATTTGATGTTTGACTTTACAATCTACGCACCCATTTGAAAGGATTTCAGAACTTTTGGTTGGTCGTAAATTCTTACGTGTTCAAGCCTCGCTTTCTTTAATGGTGTTTCAGAATCATATGATGGAGTTAGAAGTAAGCTACGAGCACATTCAGTGCTTTCATCATTTCTTTTTCTTTTCAGGCGCGTTTCAGAGACTGGTGTTAATAAACAATCAATAAGTTTGGTTCCCTCTCTTCTTAATTCGATTTGTGAATTTAGTATGCCAGTATCAAGGCAAACGTTGCTCATGTCTATTGATGTTTTAGAATTATGGCCTATTTTCGATGAGACATNCATAAGGAACCTCTTGTTTTTGAATTGGCCGTGGAATTTTGGATCGAGATTGTGTAATTTGATGTTTGACTTTACAATCTACGCACCCATTTGAAAGGATTTCAGAACTTTTGGTTGGTCGTAAATTCTTACGTGTTCAAGCCTCGCTTTCTTTAATGGTGTTTCAGAATCATATGATGGAGTTAGAAGTAAGCTACGAGCACATTCAGTGCTTTCGTCATTTCTTTTTCTTTTCAGGCGCGTTTCAGAGACTGGTGTTAATAAACAATCAATAAGTTTGGTTCCCTCTCTTCTTAATTCGATTTGTGAATTTAGTATGCCAGTATCAAGGCAAACGTTGCTCATGTCTATTGATGTTTTAGAATTATGGCCTATTTTCGATGAGACATGGCCATTTACAATATCTAATTTAAGATATTTCATATGGCTAGGTTCTCCTACATCGAATAGGCTCTGCTCACATATATTTTTCTTAATATTGCCATTTTCTTCTTTTACAATAGCATTATTATTGCCATTGTCCTCGATTACAATGGCGTTATTATTGCAATTGTTTTCTCCTACAACAGCATTATTATTGCCATTGTCTCTTCTTACAATGGCTCTATTCTTGCCATTGTTCTTTATCGCAGGAGCATTGTTATTGTTAGTGTGCTCTCTTATAACGTCTTTATTATAACCTGAGGAGACTGGTTTTTGAGCAGTCCTATGCTTTTTCCCTGGTTTATATTGCATAGGAATTTCAATGATACCTTTTGAAGGATGTTTATCATTTACTGACTCGTTACATCTCTTCAAAATTTGTTCTTTACTGCTAACTCTTGGTAGCAATTGTGGATTATCTCCATTGTCCTTCCTTGGAGCAGCAGAACATTTCTCTGCCATTCGACTATCCATTTTTGTTTGGACATAGCCACTGAGCGGATTTGCAAACTTATTTGCCATTTTTTCTTTCACCGTAGCATTATTTACTGGATTTGATAGCTTGGGAGTTCTGCTTTTATTATTTGAAGGATGTTTAATTCCGATCGCGTGATCATTATTACATCTCTTCATATTTTGTTCGTCAGCAGTTCTTACACTACCACTAGCAACAGCAACAACTTTCTCTGCTGCAAATGCGGATTTCTCACATTTAAGTGTCTCAAGTGCAAACAATGATCTATTTGATTTAATACATTGTCTGTAATCATTATCTGATTTTGATGCACATGTGATAAGTTCAGCATAGAGTTTTCTCTGTACCTGCCTCAAAGATTTCTCTCTCTTCCTTGAGCTTTCAAGTGCTTGCTTGTAAAGCTTGATAATTGTCTGTTGTTCGTAAACGAAGCTCATTGGTTTCTGTGAAAAAGTAAAATACAATAATTATGAACGAAAACATAATAATTTTGTCACACCAGAGATTACTTGCAGTTGTTTCAAGGAGTTGAAAAAAAAAGTGTTTTTGCTGAAGAAGATTCTGCATTATTCGTGCAGAAATCTTGAACAAATTTAAAGAATTAAAATGGCCTTTCTTGAAAAGAAGACTCCTTTCAACAAAATAGGGTCATAGACAACTTCATAGCTTCTTGAGAAATTCCATCTGACAGATGTTACTCGTCATTCCCGCGAGACTCAACTAGTACGAAATGTTTCAGAATCCCTACCTTGACATAAGAGAAGAGCGACGAATAAATCTGAATTTTAAAATTTAATATTAATCCAAGCGCCTGAAACTTTCTCATCAGCAATGTTTTCATTTGGTGTCACTTGCAAAGATTTGTAGGAAAAGGACTTTTCTCTAAATTGCTGTCTCTCCAAGTTTCCTGCTACTAAGGCTTATAAAACTAGGAGAAAATTTCAACACTAACTTACTATCTGAGCACAGGCAAAGAAGAATTCATCCCAAACATTCATCATTTCTTTAATAGCTTCTCCTTGAACAAGCACATCTAGTGCAACTGATCTGTTTGCCACCTGTAAAACGATTAATAATCACTCAAATATATACTAATTTATAAATATTTCCAGGAACAAAACATCAAACATTTTCAACACGGGAGCTTTGATGAAATGGATGGGAGTAAACAAGGCAGGGTTTGTAACAATAGCTTCCGTTGATTTTGATATACACACTTGTGAAGGTGATTAGTGATTGCAAACAAAAGTCATGCTACAAATGTAAATAAACCAAGCCACATACGATTTATAGTGTCTAACTCACTCATGCTGCATGCGAAATAGGAAAATTGATGATACATGCGTGTACAGGGTGTCCCAAAAAAATTGTGTCCCATTTGTGTGGCTGCTGTGGAGGAACTATAACATCTATTGTCCAGTTTTTTATATAGTTGCATAGAATAGGCTTCAACTTAGGGTTTGAGACCTTGTCCTGACAAGTGGTTGCTGATTTATGGCACAGAAAGTAAAAAAAGTGATAGGTTCTAGCATTGTATTTGAATTTTTTCTACAATTGAAGATATTCTGTTATCAATAATTACAACTAACTATCTTTCAACTGTAAACAAATTCCAATACAGCACGAGGACCCTTTCTTGCAGTATTTACTTAATTTTGGCATTTTTGAGAACAAAGAAAGTGCTGTTTTTGAAGCGATCACCATTTTTACTTTTTTGTGCAAAAATCAGCAACTACTTGTTCAATTGGCTAAAACAAAGTCTCAAACTCTAAGTTGAAGCCTATTCTGCGCAACTGCATCAAAAATGGGAAAATAGAACTTATAGCTCCTTCGCAGCAGCCAACAAATGGGACATAATGTTTTGGGACGCCCTGTCTATCATAATTGGGATTTTGAATCTAATACTGAACCGTTAGAACTTTGTTTATTAATATAAATTTGAATTGTAGTAATAATATTTGAATTGTTGCACCTTCGCCCCCTCCTCTAAATGATTTTCAACTAGAACAGGATTTGATATTTTACGTTAACTTACACTTGTATATAAACTGGTTAGATCTTCGAGAATGTGGTTGATTCGTTCTTTAATCTAAGATATACAGAGTTTAAGATTACTAATTGTATTAATAGTTTGCGAAGTCTTCTTCCATTTTCAAATTAAGTATTTTGTAAGGTTTCTTTATGAATTTGCTGCGAAACTTCTAAAAAAATTGTTTATTCCGGATTTACGCATGATGGTTCAACACTCATGACTGGTCGAAAGACCATCAAAGGATGTCGATTATCACAACAGAGCTCTTTCATTCGTAGCAGCCTCCTTTCGTGTGAATTTGCAAATATTAACTTCTTCTACAGATTTGAAGAAAAAATTGAGACACAAATCTGAAATTAAGAAACAGATAAATTTTCTGATGCATTTTAAAGTATTTTAATTGTGTGTCTGAGGTCAATACGACAGTGGGCCAGTACAGCGACAAAGGCATCGTTCTACAAGCCTAGTATTCAAAATATTCTGCTTGATCTAGAAGCAATATTTGAAAGTCTGGTAAATCTATTTGTCTGCCTTTGCCTTACTATACGATACCATACAACACGACAAAATGCAATACAATGCAATGCAATACAATACAATACAATACAATACAATACAATACAATACAATACAATACAATACAATACAATACAATACAATACAATACAATACAATAATCAATTAGTCTGGGCATACCTGATATAAGCAACTTCTTCGATAGGCGTCTCTCATCAGATTATTGAGAATCGTGTTTCCATTCCTTTCATCTTTAATATCAGTTAGATACTTGATTCTTGAGAAGATGCAATCTGTTTAAAAAATGATCCATTTGGTAAACTTATTTAGTGAATAATCATCCTGCTAAACTACATTCATTGATACACATCATCTGCANAACACGACAAAATGCAATACAATGCCATACAATACAATACAATACAATACAATACAATACAATACAATACAATACAATACAATACAATACAATACAATGCAATGCAATGCAATACAATAATCAATTAGTCTGGGCATACCTGATATAAGCAACTTCTTCGATAGGCGTCTCTCATCAGATTATTGAGAATCGTGTTTCCATTCCTTTCATCTTTAATATCAGTTAGATACTTGATTCTTGAGAAGATGCAATCTGTTTAAAAAATGATCCATTTGGTAAACTTATTTAGTGAATAATCATCCTGCTAAACTACATTCATTGATACACATCATCTGCATACCTAAGCTCTCTCTTTATATTCTTTTAAGAACATTTAAAGAATTGCAAATAAATGATATTGTAATTAGTTTCTTTTTAAATTATTAGTAGATTTTTAATTTGTAAAGATTTTGGCACGGCCCCCTGAAAATCAGTCTCGCTGACTGACGGGGCAACCGTGCATAAAGAATTTTAAAATGAAAAAATGAAAAAAAACAACCGTACAAATTGGATAATACTGAGCAATGTATCTTTATGGGTTGCTCTTTCCAACAAGGGCCAAGGACCAGGCGGTGGACTGGGGTAGACATGTCCATCCTAGTTAAGTATTTATTCCTAAGCAAAAACGCTGTAAAAATGGCTAGGTGTACCTTTCATAATTTAAATCCTTACTAAGTCCACCCTACTTTCTTTGGCCAGGCCACCCCACTTTCCCCTGGAATCAGCTTTCCTAGCTCTCCGAAATCACAAATCTATTTGTCGTTCACACCTTCGACCAGAACGTTTTGCTAAAAAGCATAAAGCATCAGATTCAGGATTTTTGAGTAAACGATTGAATTATGGCCTATTTATTTCATCAAATAATGATTGAAGCAATGAAACTTTACTCACCTATCTGCTTTGATATCTTTTCATGCATAATTTGCAAACTGTCACCCTCATTTTTGGCACGAAACCAAATGTGGTCTGTGGCAACCTGTAAACAGATGAAGCAGATGAAATATCTTGTTCAGTAAAAGTGAAATGATGCATTTTTTTGCATGGCTCGTTTGCTCATTTGGTACACATATTCGCATTCCATAAGTTGTAAAATACTAGACTTAAGCTTAAAGTTGTGCGCCTGGTTCGTTGTAATCTACTTGATAATCACCAAGGGAAACGCAGTTCTCCAAAGAGAAACGCCTATGAAAAGCACAGTTCTCCAATACAAGAGGCATTCTCCAAAACCAGGTATTTACTGTCTTTAGTAAATGTAAACTGAGTATATATCACAAGAGGTTCTTGATCAGCATCTTAAACTTAATGGTTGAACGAGGGTTTCGAACCTCTTTTGACATCTAGGATTTCGGTATCCTAACCCTAACATCGATTGTTGCGGTAAACAAGAAAGCATCTCTCAAAATAGACGAGTAATTTCATTTATTGCAAATCTGACTTGACATCAGTTTTGTTACAAACTTTTGCTGTTTATAGTTAACCAAAAAAGCTAACCTGCATGTAGGTCTGTGGTCTGGCAACCAAGGTAAAGAATTGCATGATAGCGAAAGAGCTTAGAAAATTAAATTCCCTTTTATCTGTACCCCTTTACCCCCTATCATTGCACCCCAGCTGTCGAGACTTTCAAGCAGAAGGAAACATTTATTCCCTTACAGTCTAATGAGTAATCTATCTCAATTNTGCGCCTGGTTCGTTGTAATCTACTTGATAATCACCAAGGGAAACGCAGTTCTCCAAAGAGAAACGCCTATGAAAAGCACAGTTCTCCAATACAAGAGGCATTCTCCAAAACCAGGTATTTACTGTCTTTAGTAAATGTAAACTGAGTATATATCACAAGAGGTTCTTGATCAGCATCTTAAACTTAATGGTTGAACGAGGGTTTCGAACCTCTTTTGACATCTAGGATTTCGGTATCCTAACCCTAACATCGATTGTTGCGGTAAACAAGAAAGCATCTCTCAAAATAGACGAGTAATTTCATTTATTGCAAATCTGACTTGGCATCAGTTTTGTTACAAACTTTTACTGTTTATAGTTAACCAAAAAAGCTAACCTGCATGTAGGTCTGTTTTCTGGCAACCAAGGTAAAGAATAGACCATGATTGTGAAAGGGCTAGAAAATTAAATTCCCTTTTATCTGTACTATCATTGCACCCCAGTTGTCGAGACCTTCAAGCAGAAGGCAACATTTATTTATTCCCTTACAGTTTAATGAGTAATCTATCTCAATTAGAAAGTACACTATATAGTTTTTCCAGAGCTAAGGTAAAAGTGAATATTTCCACTTAGCACTTTCAAATAGCTTAGCACTTTTAGGCAACTTGAAAGGCAGCTCCGAATTCAAAGGAAAACAAAAGATCGAACTACTTACCTCATCATCGAAGCTATAATTCCAAATTATGTTCGCCATCTTTCGAATGCAGTATTCGAAAATCTTTCTTCTTCGTCAACACTTCAATTTCTCACTCGTAAACTCTCGTAAACGCTTGGTTTAGCTGTAATTTGTTCGCACTGGATTATTCGTCTGAACTTCAAGTTGATCAAATCGCAACAGAAAGAAAAACTGTTACTTTCCACTTTTATACTGGTTCGAAAATCAATTTGATGCAACAAACGTTGTTATGTGATGATTGGATTGTTGCCTGGAAACTTTGATTGTTTATTGGATACCAAAATGGTTCCTCAAGTAACTTAGGCCCAACTTACCCTAAGGTAAGCTTTTTGTTCAGTTTTACTGAATTAGTGTTTCAATTCATTCAGGTTCGGATACTAGTGTGATATGTCTGGATGTACTTACAAATACATCACGTTAACTTTGACCATTGAAATGCTTCGTTGTTTGTCCGTTTGTGGAAAATTAGGTAGGTAGATTTTGTTTGAGTCTTCCAAGGACGTCCTCGGTCGTGTTTTTGAAAGATTTTCACTCAATTCGTCTTGCGTAGCTATGTTAAATTTACAAAAATTTAGGAAAGAGTGAGCAAAGTAAACATTAGTAATATAGGCTATAATGGGCATAAATTCTGCAAATTAGGCCTTCCTCTCTCGTAGCTACATAGCATAACAGTCTCCTTCTTGAAAAAAATGTTTGGCAAAAGGATATTTTGTGGCAATGCAGAGTTATAAACCAGGGAGCGCCGAAGGTGACATGACATATGACACTGTCTTGTATACCTGGTGTCACCACTATTTGAGTAAAAATCATACTAGGGTACTGGCGGGATTTATGAGGCAGCGGGAGACATCAGACAGTTTGGCATTCAACAGTATCAGCCCTCCAATATTATAAAATCCATTGCTCTTCCATTCTGCACCATTATCATTTCGCTATTTGTGTAAAAATCATACTAAACATCATCCACTAATAAAAAAAGTAAAATGGTAGCTTGCCGTTCATTTTGGACCCCTGATTTGCTTTTTAGACTCATGAAAAGCTATTGAAATGTAGATAATGTAGATATGCTCTATGACTTTTTTGTCAAATTGAGGAAAGTAGTCTTTAGGTCCTCACTTTTTCAGAAAGGAAGCATAAAGAATTATCAGCAAGATGTCTAGAATTAAGTTGAGCCTAAAGGCCATTAAACACCAGTCAACTTTTTTCACCAACATTTGTGGGCCACAATTGTGGGCCAAATTTGTTGCAAACAAATGTTCCCCACATATGTTGATCATATTTAATACACATGTGCATACAAACTCATTCAACATCGTTCACCAAGTATTCATCATAACATCTCAAGGGATCACATGATTTGCAAGACCGCTNCGTTCATTTTGGACCCCTGATTTGCTTTTTAGACTCATGAAAAGCTATTGAAATGTAGATAATGTAGATATGCTCTATGACTTTTTTGTCAAATTGAGGAAAGTAGTCTTTAGGTCCTCACTTTTTCAGAAAGGAAGCATAAAGAATTATCAGCAAGATGTCTAGAATTAAGTTGAGCCTAAAGGCCATTAAACACCAGTCAACTTTTTTCACCAACATTTGTGGGCCACAATTGTGGGCCAAATTTGTTGCAAACAAATGTTCCCCACATATGTTGATCATATTTAATACACATGTGCATACAAACTCATTCAACATCGTTCACCAAGTATTCATCATAACATCTCAAGGGATCACATGATTTGCAAGACCGCTCTTGGTTGGCTAGATTCTGCATGAACATCTTCATTTTCGTTCAAGATTTCGCCGAAGTTATAGGAGCAGCCTACAATTACATAGACAAGATTCAGTATTTGTGGGAAACAATTTCGGCATGCATGTTGCCCGGGGCATGTTGCCAAGAAATGTTGAGCCATGTGTCATGGCCTTCAGTGACACGAAGATTTTGAAATTTCAGTAACTTGATGTATGGCTTTTGCAATATGATTGTTCAAAATGTGGATAAATGTGTTTTTTATTAAAATGTTAAGTAACTTGCAAACCAACAGGATTATGGTGTGAAATAACAATAAATTATTTTTCCTAGATCATCCGCAAATCGTTACAATCATAAACAATCCAGAAGGCCAATGGGGTGATACATCGACCGAGTCACAACTGAAATCGACGCTCAAGAAACAGGGAAAAAAGGGAGCAAAGAAGGTGGACCATGTATCATTTGAAATGAATCAAATACAACAGCCGAGAAACAGTACCCTGATGTATGGTGGTAAGTTTATTAAATATGATTTTTATATTCTTGATATTCAGAACATCGTCACACATCAGTAGGAATAAAAGCGTATTAGAAGGTTGATTAAAAATGGGGTCAAGGTTCCAAGAAGTGGATGACCAGGCGAGAATATCTGCGAATGAAAACGATTGAAGAGCTTTCGAGGGCCAATTTTGCGTTATCACAAAACTATCCTGACAGCTTCTTTGTAGGAAAGCATTTACATTTTGTCTTTTAGCTGAATCAAAGAAATGATACGATCTCGTCACTGTTTTATTGGAAGCATTGCTGGAGATCAATCTTCCAATTTTCAGGGCATAAAAGAGTACTGTATTCGTTTCATCACTTTATGATCAATATGAATTTGATCGAAGTTTCTCATCCTTTTAAACTTCTGTCAAATAGAGATTTTATCAACTGTTGCCTATAAAATTAGGAGTAGCAGATGAAAATGTCAGAAAATCATAGCAAAGTCTAAATTAGCATTTTGACTCTGAATCAAGAGTTAAACCTCTGCAATCGGCCATCAACCGCTTTTAATATTGCTCATCAAACATGAGTGCCTTTGACGGCACAGTCATCTGTCCTATATGCACAAGCATTGTTCTCGTCGGGATTTTTGTCCACTGGATCGCCACGAAAATTACACCCAACTTCTGGAATTTTGCCATTTCAAAGCTAGATCTCTGGATGTTTGAAACTACGTTAATTTTGCCCTTAATTTTTGTGGAAAATCTCACACTATGATCTCTTTTTTCTCGCAGATGTGGCTGGAGTTTAAAGAAACTATTGGACGTTGCGTTGAAGCATGAAGAAATAATTTTGTAAATGAAAGAGTACGTATGATATGCTTAAGCCCCAGCAGACTATATGTTCTGGTATATATCATTTATTACGTTTGCACTGATTGCAAAACAAACATAGATTTGAGAGTGTGTAATTTTGCAGTATCTACTAAAAACTTACAGGGCGTCCCAAAAATTGTTTCTCTCCTTTTGTGGCTGCTGTAGAGGAGCTGTGACTCCAGTTGTCTTATTTTTGATACCGTAAAGCCTGGTTTCCATATGATCGTTCCTGTCGTTCCCGTCGCTGGTAATTTTTTCAGCGACACGAACGACGCGAACGACAGGAGCGATCGAATGGTTTCCATATGATCGCTGCTGTCGTTCCCGTCGCTGGAAATTCTTTCAGCAACAAGAACGATACGAACGACACGAACGACACGAACGATGCGAGCGACGGGAGCGATCGAGCTATTTCCATATGATCGCTGCTGTCGCTCAGTTTGCATCACAGGCTCAAAATAACGAGACTATCTCAGCGACAGGGTGTCGCTCGCGTCGCTACGATCGCTAGCATAAAAAAATGATAGTTTCCATCAAATCGTTCGTGTCGCTACGGTCGCTGGTACGTTTTTTCAGCGACGGGAGCGATGGGAACGACACGAAAGATCATATGGAAACTAGGCTTTAGATCAGACAAGTAATTGCTAATATATGGCAAAATAAAGTTGAAATCAGATGTCGAATAAAAGCAGAGGCTGCAAGTCTTGATGATTCTATCTAATAGTAATGATATTCGGAGGTCATAACTAAGGAGGTTCGCAGCGCAGACTTAAATGATTTTATAATTTCTTTATCTCCATTCTCCAAGCTACGACTTAGGAAAGGCGAAAATATGTATTTTAAATTTGTGTCTCTTTGATACCTCATCAAAGTAATTGAAACGTGGGAATATTTTTTGGGACACTCTGTAGTAATTTCACATATTTCTTATGAATAGAATTATAATTTTGAAGGTACAGCTGTAAATTAAATGCATTGTGTTCATATTGAATCTTTTCAGCTTTGCCATTTATTTTTCTTTGCATGCAAAGGTTTTCGCGTCATAATCGTTCGTTTGAAGTTGAGGATACAGGAAAGGCAATATTTTTGTTCATTTGGTCACGTCGCAAAAGTCATTTGCCGAATTCAATTGTTTATTTTGTTGAAGTTGGTTTGGTTCTCTTTGAAAAGAAATTCATCTCGCCAAACTATTCTGTGTTTACACAATAAAATACAGGGCCGTAGGATGGAGAAAATCTTCGAGATTGCATTGTTTTAAAACAATGAGAACAATTGATATTGTGTTGTGAAAACAAAAGAGTGTCATAATTTTTGGGAGCAGCATGTCCCAAGAACAACAGGTGCTACGTCCCTGCCTGAAAAATATCTTGATTCACAAATCAACGGCCGGACAGAGCATTGTCACACATGAGCAAGCAGATGTTGTAACATTTTTAATTACACTCAGGACTCAGGAATAGAAGCTTGAAAAGCACCCCTGAGAGTCAGTTTTGTCTTCAAAAGTGAGATTCGCTATTGATAATAATTGAAGCACATCTTATTGGATTTTTTAATTCGATCCAGTTCGATCAAACCTCTATCAAATCCGCGTTGCCTGCACAAAAATTGCTTCTGTAATGCTGGTGATTGTGATTGAAATACCAAATTCCCCTTGCCAATACACCGTTGCCAGTTGCCAATACATTATTTTCCCTGATCACCACACGGTTCCACACGATTGCGGAAAGAACCGAGAAGAAAGAAGAGTCAGAAGTAGTATAGTTGGGTCGGTAACGAAACGACTGCGTGGCTTTTCTGCACTTGCAGGCTACCTGAACGGATTGTCTTTCAAGCTTCTGTTAAACTTTTTTAGATAAGTATACTTGATAACTCCCAAATGAAATGCTAGGCACGGACATGAGTAAATTCAGTGAAATTAAAACTCTCTTTTGCGAGGAAGAACTACAAGCGTGCAGCCTCGACATTCAGTGCACGTTGTGATTTGAAATAATGATAATTTTCTGATATGAAATAAAAGATCGTAAATTTCGAACGAACATGAATCAGTCGATATTTATGAAATATTTGAAATGGTAATTTTGAAATATGAAGTAATGGCAAAATTTAAGAATGAAATATGAAATAATTTTACCCTCCTGCTAAAGATAGAAAGTCACAAGCCGCAAGATAAAGTCAAGTTCTGCGGAGGAGGGTTGTGTGGTGAATTTTGGCGCGCAATTTTATCACAAATGTTGTTGTGTGGTTGCGAATCGAAGAAGTGAAGTTAAAAAGAAGAAGAGGTCTGTAATTGACCGTGAATATGGAGTTTTACGCGCTATTTGGAGTTAATCAGACACCAAAGAAGCTTAGAAGGTATATCATAGTCCATTTCTTTATCCTATTTTAGAACTTCGAAAGTCCTAGGCTCTATATTAAAGTCATTTACAGTCAAGAAAAGGGATGGAATAATTTAGGCCCAAAATCTTGGAAAATCATTTTCCGAGTTTCCCAATTAAAATGTCACATGTAGGCTATGTGCAGTTGCTCCCTCAGTAAGTTCGGTTTCGTCCCCAGAAATAGTCGGTGGGGCTCTTCCTTCTGTCATGCTAATTTTTCGGAGTTTTAGGACTTGAAAATGCCAGTCCTCCAGCAATTTAAATTGGCTAGGTAAGCTCTGGCGCAAGCGGCAAGGTAACCAGGGTGAATTTGGCTGCATATTTTAGGAAGATCTTCGGCGCAGAGAAAAGTTTTCTCCATACTTTAGTAAGCCCTTATATTTTGACGCAATCTTCGGCGCAGAGAAATGCCCAGATTCACAGTCGGGTCCAAACGTAGTATACTACGATGTTGTAGTATACTACGATAGTCGTAGTATACTTCGATCTTGTAAGCACATGATCGTAGTATACTACGATAATAAGTTTTAACGGGCCATGCACTGAGGCCAAGGGCTGTGCACAAAATGTAAGACATGAAAACAAAGGCCCACCATCTTATCTACAATCTCACCTTTGTAAAAAAATATTGATCTTTGTTTTTTCCGTTGACGTAAAGAAATATGAAGAAATGTATGGAAATGTTTTAAAACAAGCTTGAAGATATCGTAGTATACTACGTCCTCAAAATAAAGTTGTGGTTTGTCGTAGTATACTACGATCAAGAACATCGTAGTATACTACGTTTGGACCAGACTGTTCACCCTGGCAAGGTAAGGGGTCATCGACAAACAATTTTTGTCACAACTAACGGAATTGGGCCGTTTACGGCTCAACCCCCCCCCCCTCCCGCCTCTTAACGGACCACTAGATTTATCAGCAGATTTTCTTGTGTCGTGGGCCTACCACCACCTCTCGTTATAGGCCTATGGGGCCTAAGCCTATGGAGATTTCATCGTCCAGATTGCGACGTTAAAATTAAGTAGTGCGCTGCCGAAAAATTAACCATTACAAATTATTCTTTAAAAATTGATAATGAAATATTACTTTTTTCAATTTTTGTCACAAAACTACAATTTTTAACGGATTTGAGCTGGACCCCCTCCCCCGCCTAACAGCCCAATTCCATTAACCATGACAAAAATTGTTTGTCGATGACCTCTAAAACAGTAGTGCGATCCATCCTCACATCGCGATTACAGCTTGGAATCAGTAAGGATTGCACTAAAGAATCATATGATTTGTCAGTGCAATCATTGCTTGTTCCAAGACTTTACCAACAATCTCACCATTGCATTAAATGCCCCGGGGGGCACTTGACCTCAAAATGTACGGGGGTGTCCCTCTGAGATATTGACATTTTTACCCTGTGTGGGAGCAATTTTTTTCAAATTGACTTCCCCGTCTGGGAGCAAAGTGGCAAAAAACAATAGCAAAACTGCAAATTCCTTGTCAAAATCCTGTACGAGAGCAATTATTTCAAAACTATACATCCCTCTGGGAGCACTTTTGTGGAAAAAGATACCTTGTTTGGGAGCAAAATCGCTAAAAACAATACCCTGTCCGTCCAGTGGCACATAACTGGTACAAAAATTATTGAAGTGTCCCGGGATTAAATGATTGGTGCGGATTGCACCGCTGTTTACGAAGCAAAATAAATTGAAAGGTGTGAGTTGTAAGTAGAGTTCAGAACGTGTAGCTGTGAGAGTTGGAAGTAAAAATACACCTTTTGTCCTCTTATGTCAGAACATTTTATTCTAGCTGCATAATTGCGAGGAAATGCAAGTTTCCAACCTGGTCCAGATGCACAGTGCATTTTAAAGACTGCAAAAAAAGTAACATTATTGTAAAAATCTTTTTTGAGAAAATTTAAGAAACTAATTTAAGAACCTACACAACAGCCTGATTTCATGAATGTTATCATTTACATAAGAAGCCAAAACAACTTGGTTTGAAAAAGGTAGGTTCCTTAATGCATGTTTTTACCGTAGCTTGGCTAGGGAGACTGGGGCAGTCTAAAAAAGCCTATTGTATTTGATGTTCTTGATCAATGAAAACAATAGGAACATAAGGGGTGTTTGTTCTTCTTTTGTTCTATGTTTAGATGAGATCGATATATCTTATTCATTTGCTTTAACCCTTTCCTTGCCACAAGCCCCAGCTCAAAAGCTCTGAAATCACCCAATTCCTTGGCACTTTTGCTATTATAGAAGTATAAATTTTAAAAGTCATTTTTGAGAGGGAAGGAGCCATTTTGTCATTAGGAAACCCCCATATTTTCTGACAGCAAATTCACTGAAAAACTCAAAAATCAAAATTCCAACGTGATATCATGATGAAATAACGAGAAAAATCTTAACAAATAAGAGTTATTGAGAAAACCAAAAATCTTCGGTCAAAGTCAGTTTGTTGAAGTTCACCTCAATTATCGGACAGTTTTTAAACAGTAATTGTCGTTTTTCATACATTATAATAGATGACAAGAGTTGGTTTGCTTAGATCTAAGACAGCAGAAACAATTATTTGCAAGAGTTATTGTGCAGTCCTTTCAGTTGCAGCCAGGTTGAATTTGATCTAGGGCTAAATGGGCTGCAACCCACCGAGGAACAGAAGGCTTGCGATAATCTGCAATAATTTCATTGCTCACAGCTCCTATAGAATGGTAGCTTATTGCAAAAGTTGTAATATGGTTTTTCCAACAATATGCAGATAACTTTTATAAGGGGAAATGGTTTTTGAAAAAGGCACAGAATGATGTCGAAAGGCATTTTTGGAGCAAAATGAAAGAACGGAAGAGGAGAAGATTGCAAATGGAGGGAAGCGGGGCAGGCGGGCCCATCTCCGTTGTCGTTGATCTCTCATCCTGTCCGGAACCAAAACCTCTCAATTTTGTTCGCTTCTGCATCTGAATCCTCACTAAATGATTGATAAATGTCTTCTGTAATTCAATCACTAAACTTTCCAACGAAAACGGCATAAAAATGGCTTCTATGTGAGTTAGAAACATCGAAATTCCATTTCGAGTAGCAGTGGAGGAAGCACCGCGAAAATAACAATGGCGTCTACAATTTCTACATTTCCAGCTCGAAGAGTTCAAAGGTTGTTTACTCAAGATTTTTGTATTATGCCCATGACAAAGGTTGTACCAATCACAAGATAAGATCATTGTCTTTCAGATTATATAAGACAAAGGTACCTATGGTGATTGGAAAACACCATGCTGAGAGATTCAAATGACGTAATCAATGACGAGAGCTAAAACCTTAGAAACGGTTTAGTGTTCACACAGGGGAAAAAGGGTCAAACCATAGATGCGGTTCTTGGCAAGGAAAGGGTTAACTAAACACCAAAAATGTCAGATTTTATTATGATTCCTGATCGATGTTTATTCATGTTTCCATGTAATATTCGTTGTATATATTTAATCCTTTAGCACTGGTGAAAGTCATGAATTATATTGCTACTTCCCACCCCCTCTTCCAGAAGTGGTTGTAGTGTTTTGTTTACAATGGCCTGAAAAATTGACAAATAGAATGGAAATACAGCTCTTCTTAGACAGTGACAGTAACAGCATCTGCAAAGATTTGGGATTTTTGTCTAAAGAAAACAAAGCTTTTTGTTTCAAAGGTGACTGGGAACCAGAGGAGAAGACAATATCAGATGAAATTCAGGAGAAGGTACAATTTTTTAGAATTATCCCCAGTTCATTTTCTGGCAATTCACGGTGCTAGCCTACCAAACTTTATTTGCAGAGTGTGTTGATTGATTTGTTAGTGCATTCTTGATATCAAAAATTATTTTATAATGCAATGCTAATGTTTTATATCTCACTCTGCAGGGGCGGCTGATAAAGTTGTTAATTGCACCTGAAAGCTCCTTATGTGATGATCCAGATTCCCAAGATTCTGGAGTTTCTAACCTTATGCATACATCAGTGCAAATTTATGGATCAGATGCAGAAAATCCCGATATTGAAAATGATCTAACAACTGGGGGGCAAAAGAGTGGAGGGAACAAGCCTTCCACTTTTTCTTTACCACTAGTGGAATCTAAACAAACTCAGAAGAACAGGTACTTACAACAATGATATGTATCAAATGTCACCTAATTATAAGCTTTCTGATGATGACGAATTCTGCATTATTTATCCACTAAGCCATGTTTGTATTTTGCATGCAAGGGATACATATTTTTCATTTGTCTTTGGTCCCTGGGAGGTGGTCAAATTCATTGAAGTTCATGAATAGTTCCCAATTGTTTAAAATTTTCTGCAAATACAATCACTTTTTGACTCGCACAGGGCATTTTTTCAACAAATATGGGATGCACCAAAATAGTGTCCACTTTTTACTGACCAAATGTGTCGCATGCTGGACCGATTTCATCTTTATTCAAAATCCTACCAGGGAAATCAGAATATTAAAGGCCAAATTTTTTCAGCAATAATGAAATTATGCTGAATTATGCAAAAAAAGGTTAGCTTGAAAAACCACATAAAAGAACCTTCAACATTATATAACCGATTTAATTTTCGAATTTTGGTGATTTTTGAAGAAACTTTAAAACGTTTTTTGACTCACCCGGTACTTGGTTCTTTTTCATCTTTCAGCCACCTGATGGTACAAACCAACTATATTTTGAAAGTAATTTTATCTTGAATCATAGCAGAGTTATTCTTTTCTGTCTTGCTTCTTTAACATTGACCTTTTTCTGATAAATATTTTAAAAGATATATTTTCCATTTCACAATTCTTAGGGGGATATCAATGAAGAGAAAGTCAATGTTTGAATTTGAAGATGACAATGAAGAAGATTGCAATAAACATTTGAAAACTGAGGAAGAAATTGAATCACCGGACAAACAAATTAAGGAGGAGAAAAGTGAAAAATCCATTGTCGTTCCGAAACCAAAAGGACAAGCAAATGCCAAAGATTTCTTCAAACCACGAGCAAAGACACCAAAAAATAAGAAGATTAATCTTTTGACAGCTAAGTCGCCAGTTACACCAGGTCTCCTTGAATTAAAAGGTTTGTTTTTTGTTTTAACACATCATCCAGGTATTGCTTTTTCAAATCATTTTAGAGTTAAGTCCCTAGCACTTTGCTTTGAAGTGCAAATTTTGCCATCTCATAGAATACTAAAAAGGTGAAATGCTAAATCCTGGTTTCCATATAGCTTTAAGGTGCCGTTAGGTTGCTGCAGCCAGTTACTGTTTTAAATCTTCCATATGTACTAGCAGAATTAGCTGCTCTCCCCAATCTCTTTTCGTATGGTCGAAAAGGTCTATTGGCGCTGGCATGCCGCAGCCATTTCGATTTATATGGAAACCAATGCTCCCAGTACCTCCAGCAGCCGCAACCATGATGGCTGCGGTACACTAATGACTTGGAAAAATTTGAATCATTTCAATTTTTCCCGATCCATGTGGCATCATTATGGTATCTCAAGCACGATAGCTGCGGCAGCAGATTCTGATGTTTCCTTATAAATATTTTGACTGCGATACTGGGGGCATCCCAAGCACGATGGCTGCAGCACCAGATTCTAATGTTTCCATATAAATATTTTGACTGCAATACTGGGGGCACAGATGGAAGATGGCAGAAAACTGCCGCCAGCAAGCTTACGGCAGTCTACGGCTACATGGAAACCAGGCTTATCTTATACAGTATGCACACTGAGCAGTTTAAACCAGGTTACGAGCTGGATTAAACTAAACCATGTTAGGTCAGAACTTCAGTAGGTCAGAACTTCAGTAGAAAAACAGTGTTAACCAAGGCTTGACTGCTCTGTAGTAACACTTGTTTTACTTATACTTTAAACCTGTTCAACTTTCAGTGTATTTTAATGGGGTATTACTGTAGATAAGTAGATACGAAAATTTTTTTCATTAAAATCAGCCATGCTGTTTTGAAGTTATGGGATGGTTATGGATAATGTCTATCCTACCGACCGCTACCATAAAGCTGAAATGCGTCGAGAACGATCACATTGACAGTTTGTAATCTCAAAGTTTTCTTCTTCTTGCGTTTTCCTGTGATTGGGAAGCATACAACAATACTTGACAAATACAAACACATGACTTGGAGGTAGCTAGACCACACAAGAGCTTGCTGCAAGAAGATACTATTATATTGTATCATATCTATTAGCTCCTCTCTTCAATTTACATTCTGCCCTGTTTTACAAGTTCTTTTGTTTCTAGTGCCTTCACCACGTTGGGGACACTCGTTTTGCAAAACGAGAGACAACAAAGCAATGGCAATGGGTGGTCAAGGAATAAAAAGTCAAATGTGTAAAGATTCGATTTGGCAGTTCGATTCAAGTATGTATGAAGTGATTACTTCTATCTATTGCGTGTACTTCTATTGCTTAACTGGCTTGCAAACAAGTAAGGATGAGACGAAAACCAATGTCAACAAAAAGGAAATTTTCTGAATTTCAAAAATTGTAATTTAATTAAAAATCGTTTTTAAATTATCAATGTTTGTAATTTTATCTTCACGAAGGCAATGAAATGAATCATTACTTGCACAGCAAAAGAATGATTCTGAATAGTATAGTACTTAACTAAGTCTTTAGCTTGTTTTAAATCAAAGATCTTGAAGCATTCTTTTTTATTTTTATACGTTGTTTGAGGAGTTATCATGTCCAGTAAATTGTCATTTGCTTACAAGTGCGGAAGAGATTCTCAGAGCTTCTTCTTTATAAAAGCCAGCATAGCCTCCAAATCTTTGGCATCTTTAGAAAATCATTGCATGGATGGTTAATCCATCTTCTGTTTGATTTAATGGTTTGAAAGGAACTTCAAGTACTTTGCTATAATCCTATATGTAGCACTTCTGATATCTTGATTATTTTCAGAATTACAGCGTCTTCCTTGCTTGGGCCAGTTTTGAGAATGTGACATCATCAAATTGTTAAATCGTAAACTAGAAAAGCTACAGATTTCTGCTTACAGCCATATTATACTGGGTGTCCCAAAAAAAAAGTATACAGATTTGGTCAACCCTAACGATCAGAATTTAGCATGAATTAATCCGAAATCATTTTAAAAAAATTAATCGATAGTTAACTTGAACATAGATACCTTGTTTGTTGACATTGGCGTTTTGAGAGTAGAGATATTAATCTTCAAAGGACAAATGTGCCTCCACCTCCCAACCAGAGCTTTGTCGTTTTGGCCTAAGCAAATTCTTGAAGCACAGCGAATAAATCAACAATAGACTTGACAAATTTGAAACAGGAGGAGAAAAATTAAAAACTGAACAACAAATGCGTTTCACAAAATACAATTTACGCAACGCTTATCATCAAGGGAGCTCCTAAGTAAATTTCATTCATTTTAAGTGAAACAAATTGTGGACTTGTTTAGGCCAAAACGCCAGAGCTCTGGTTTGGAGGTGGGTACAAATTTGTCCTTTGAAGAGTAATATCTCTACTCTCAAAGCACCAATGTCAACAAACAAGGTATCTATGTTCAAGTTAACTATCGAGTAATGTTTTAAAAATTGTTTCGGATTGATTCATGCTAAATTGTGATCGTTAGGGTTGACCAAAACCGTATACTTTTTTTGGGACACCCGGTAGACCTTCATAAACTATGGTTTTCTTGAAGATTGTACCGTTTTTCATATTTTAATTTAGGAGCTACGATTATTTTAATTCTTATCAAAACTTTTCACGAGTTCTTTTAATAAAAAGAAAACTGCTGTAGTTCTGAAAATAATCAAGATATCTGTGCTACATATAGGATTATAGCAAAATACTTGAAGTTCCTTTCAAGCCATTAAATCAAACAGAAGATGCATTAACCATCCATGCAATGTTTTTTAAAGATTTGGAGGCTATGCTATAAAAACCATAATCAAAAAGATTTTGTTCATTTTCTTCAAGTAGATTTTGATTTTCCTTCAAGTTAATCAATTTTGGGCAAATTTTTCTGCAGGAAATTTTTACCTAGAAATCTTCGCTGCTCCCAGTTACCGAAACATTTTGTCGACAACTGTAAAATGTTCTCAGTAAAAGCAGGAACTGTAGCATTGTCATTTTTTCCCTCTCTCCCTTTTTCTTTCCTCCTTTCCGTTTGTTATCAATGATGTTTTGTATATATTTTAGAAAAAGCATTACATTCGAAAAGTATGATGTATTAACAAGTTTTAAAACATGTAAATTCCTTTGAAGAAGGAGTACTTGGCTCGTCAGCCCTCTGGGGTTTCTCTAGAGAGGAATTTCCGTTCTTCCCTAGAGTATCCAAGTATCCTGGACAACTATTCCATTTAATCATAGTAGCAGAAATGTGTTGTAGATTTTAGAATTGGTTGTTCAAATGAAAATGGAAACTTGAAAACTTGAAACTTGAAGTTGCATGAGACTTTGCAAAGGACGAGAAAGAAGTAAAATGAAGTTATTTACTCCTTAGTTAGAGAACGTATTTGAAAAGCATCATATAGGAAGGTTTGCAGACAATTTTCAAGGGATTTATTAGAACTGAAAATAAACATTACTCTACAAGCAAACCTTAACAGTGTACCTTGCACTGCACATTACTGGTCTTAAATGTACCGTTCACAAATGAGATGAGCAAATTTTTTCTACATTGAAGCAAAAACACATGGTAAAGCAAATATAACATCAGAGATTAAACACTTCGAAACCCCTGCTTATCCAGGCTAGTGCTCTACACGTTAAATCGAAAGCATAAAATCTGTACTAATTGCTGCTTGGATTCCCAATAAGAAACAACACAGACCCAATTCCTCGACCTCGTCCCCAGGGCGTTTTGTCATATTGAGACGGAGATGAAAAGCAACTTTTCCTCTCCGTCCCAATATGTCAAAAAGGACCTGTGGACGAGGTTGCCCATTCCTTTGATGTAGCATATTTGAGATAGGGTACATAGACATACACGTAGGCCCTGCGGCACAAATGTGATTCTGCAACGATTGAAGAAGATTTAAGCGAAAAGCAAAAAATTCTAAAGAAGCAAAACGTCTGTGTCAGTGTGGCCTGGTATTTTATCGATAGTGCTCTCGCGTTTTTTTTTTATAGGAAACTTGAATCAGGCCATAGTACTAAAAGTTTCTTAATTTAACAAGAAAATTTCCGCTTTTTAGTACCAAAAGTTTCTTAATTTGTTTCTTATTTTCTAAGTGCATGAATTATCATATAGGTTCTAACACTGCTGCAGATGGGTTTCTTATTATATTAAACATCAGATGGGAAGGGAAAATGTTTCATTACGTACAAAACTTAAAACGAAAGTTGATATTACTCAAGAATAAGGGTTCAGCAAAATATTTGCCATTATATCTTTGAATTTAGCATTTAAAAGTTTCTTAGCTCTTTTTCCGAACTTAGTACTAGAGTTTCTTAAATTTTCGGCCATCCTGGTACTAGTTTCTTGCAAACTAGTTTCTCGTGAAAAAAACGTGCAACTCTAGCACTCTGCCTTGGCTCTATGGCTCAAACGCCCAATCCTCTCTCAAAGAGTGTACCTGAGATTTCTAGCACATTCATTGAATTTATTTCGTAGCAAATAATTCTTGGACGAGAATGGAAGATGAAAGTAATGGTGCATCGAGACGAATGGGGCATACAGCAACTTATGATGAAAAATCGAGACAAATTTACGTCTTTGGTGGCTCAAAAAACAAGAAATGGTACAGTGATATCCATACATTAGACACAGAAACAATGACTTGGAATAGCTTAGGGGTGAGCGTTTGTTAAATTTGAAGCTCATTCAATTCAGCATGTATAGTGCTGGAAAGAAATACCGAGTGCCCTAAAATGATGTATCAGCATTTGCCAAAATGCACAGTCGTAAATTACCCACCTACTTCAATAAACCACCAATCATTTTGTAGAAAAAGGCTGCATTAGATGAAGACATTTTTTCACTAAAATTGGTCGCAGCTGGGGTTTAGACTATTTTACTTGGAGACTGTTTTTGTAAAATCTTGAAAAAGAATAGAAATAACGATTAGATTTCGTTCAATCTTTAGCTTTGAGTGACGAAAATAGCAACAGCTACCTTAACATGGAAGAGACATATTTGCCATTACTTCCTCCTGCGCAGAGGATGACAGGCTAAGGTTGACCATGCTCCTGTTATTTTTCTCAAGCTAAACTTAAGCAAAGTTTTGCCCATTACTTGTTGCAGCATGTTTAAAAACAACCCCCAAGTAGAAGTACCCATAACGTTTTTTACGTCCCATTACAAGTTTCCGCCGAGAATGAAATCACAAGAAAGATGGCAGAAAATAATTTTGTCTCTTATCAGCCAAACTTCAGTTTTTCCAGGTCTGTTTTCAAACTGGTCAACTGTTTTGGTGAGCCCGGTAGTACAATAAAACTCGCATATAAGAACCTACTTTTTTCAAAAAAGCAGGCTGTAGGTTCTTAGATTATAGGTTCTTAAATTTTCCTAACCAAGTTTTTTTACAATAACGTTTCTTTGTTTGCAGTCTTTAAATATCTCTGCTTACAATCAAAATTCTGTGATAGAGGACTGAACTTTAGCAATGTGGTGAAATCAGACTTGCTTAGGCCTTTAGATGATCAAGGAGCAATATCATTTTTTTATATTTAATTAAGTAACCATCTATATGATCATAGGGGGAAAAATTGCAACACAAAGTTGTTCATCCTTGGAAATGGGGGCGTCTGACGTTGTTGAAAATTGGTCGTTGGTCTGGTTAAAAAATACGAGCCACAAAATGAGATTGGTTTCGGCGAGGTTGGAACTGCGCATGCGCAGATAATGCGAAAAAGTGCTTTTTTCCTTAAGAAATGTATAGGAAAAAATTGTTTCCGACCTAGAATTTTATTCTTACCATTGTTAGCATCGAGCTTGGTGGCTTTCAAGAGACATCGGGTGGGTGAAGAGGTTGGCGGTTAGTGACATTCGATTGGGCGTGGTTATGACGTCATTAGCACGTTCCAAAGTCGCCCGCCCAGGCGAAAATCGTAGTAGGTGATTTCAGGAGGGGGTGCTTTTCATGGTCTTACGCGATATCGCCAAACGGACCTCGGATCCTGGGAGACAAAAGCTGGAACTAAGTGAGGCAGATTTTTTTAACCGTCATCAAAGTCGTTATGACGTCACAAAAGATGCGCGAAAATGACCTATTTTGAGGTGCCCCTTGGAATTGAAACGGTAACAGATAAAAATATAGGCCCAATTAGTAAAATGTGGGCCTCAACAAGGGCTTTCACATGATGTATGGCGACATTCGATTGGGCGTGGTCATGACGTCATCAGGGGCTGAAAACCACCTATTTTTGACCTGTTTTGTGTTTCCACGCATGCGCAGTAGTTGCAACACATGTTTGTGGAATTTTTTAAACCGGATTAATCTTCCCTCATCTATTATGAATCGTTTGAGTTAAATATGGGGGAAATCGAATGTGGGGTTCCAGCGCTATTACGTCATCAATCAACAGTGGTCCAGCTCAAATCAGCCTACCTCTCATTTTGCACCCACATGTACAAGAGGCTAAAATCGTTATTTCGACCTGGGGTTCATGCAGTCGAGTAGAGGGATGATTGAAGTTGATGTGATTAAAATTTTGGGAAAATAGGGCCTAAGATGACGTAATGGCCTCAAAATTGGTTAAATTGGCCTAAATGGGCCTAAATTCTTCGTTGGCCTATATAAAATAATTCTCATTAACAGAAATCGCCCCAATGGTACTCAAATAGACGGCAATGACGAGACGAACAATTTAAGCCATATTTGGGGTAAATCGGATGATGGGGTCAAAAGTTATGACGTCATAAAGGGGGCATAAATTCCAAAAAATTCCTTCATGATGACATTTAAAATTCACGAAAACGAGGTTGCCAATCGAATTTCAACGGTTTTCTGTTTCAGGCCTATAAAGTAGTTCCTTGGCTATCATCTGTAAAGATTTGGGGTCCACCCCTCGTATGATGACGTCATGGGGGCAAGTTGAATGTAAGGGCCTAAATCCCTATAGGAATCACAATAGTGAAAAGAGCTCTATAGGCAATACACTATTGTGTTAGCGCTACATACCATATGTGAACGGGGGGTCTGGGGGGCTTGCCCCCCAGGAGGCATGCCACAGGGGGTAAGTGCTCACATTTTGGGTCTGGGGGTATCATGACTTCATAGTGGAAAATTGAATGTAAGGGCCTAAATCCCTATAGGAATCCCTATAGTCAAAATAGCTCTATAGGGAATACACCAATGTGTTGGCGTTATATACCATATGTAAACGGGGGGTCTGGGGGGCTTGCCCCCCAGGAGGCATGCTACAGGGGGTTAGTACTCACATTTTGGGTCTGGGGGTATTATGACGTCATTGTGGAAAATTGAATGTGAAGGCATATATCCCTATAAGAATCACTATAGTGAAAATAGCTCTATAGGGAATACTGTAATGTGTTGGTGCTAGATAACATCTGTGAACGGGGGGCTCGCCCGTAAAATTGCCATGCCACAGGGGGCAATTGTTCAAATTTTTTGTCTTGGGGTCTACCCCTCGCATTATGACGTCATTGCAAAAGTGAAAATGGCTATATATGGATTAGGCCGTTGTGTCGACGCTGTATAACCTCTGTGAACGGGGGGTCTGGGGGGCGCGCCCCCCAGTAGACATTGCAGTCAAGTAGAGGGATGATTGAAGTTAATTTATGTTAATTTTCTATAAAATAGGGCCGAGATGATGAAATGGCGGCAAAATTGGCAAAACGGGCCTAAATGAGGCTAGATTTTGTGTTGGCCTATATAAAATATTTGGATCGTCTGAAATCAATGACATGGTCGTCAAATGGACGAAAATGACAAGACGAACAATTTGAGCCATATTTGGGGTCAATCGTACGATGGGGTCAGGAGCTATGACGTCATAAAATTGCACAAATTGTCAAAAAAATTTAAATTTCACGAAAACGAGGTTTTCATCCCATATATGATGAAAATAGCTATATATGGAATACACTATTGTGTTAGCCCTATATAACATCTGTGAATGCGCGTCTGGGGGGCTCGACCCCCAGTAGTCATCACACAGGGGAGAAGTGCGCATATCTTGGATCTGTCGGTGTCTTTGAGGGTGTTTATGGTTGGTGGTAGAGTCGTGAGGTGCTCCACTGATTATGTGAGAGCTTGGTAGCCATGTGTGTACGGTTTGTATGTATAGTATAGTATAGTATAGTATAGTATTGTATTGTATTGTATTGTATTGTATTGTATAGTATTGTATTGTATTGTGTTGTATAGTATTGTATTGTATTGTATCGTATTGTATTGTATTGTATTGTATCGTATTGTATCGTATCGTATTGTATGTATGTGTAGGCCTTTAGCTGATAGGCTCCTTTGTGTTGTGGTGGTGAGGGGGAAGTGTTGGGAGGGGGATAGGGGTATGTTGGGGTGTAGGGGTATGGGGGTGAGTGGTGCCAAATGATGAATAATTTTTTGCATGAAAACGCTTTTCGTTAGACACTGTGATCACATGGAATTTTAAAGTGCGTTTTCAAAAAGCGTTTTAGGGTTGTTTTCAGGTTTTACCAGATTTTTCCTCAGGGGACAAAAAGGGGGAGGGGGAAATGGGGGACAAAAAAGGGGCGAAAATGGGGGAAAAGGGGTGGGGGAGGAGAAATGGGGGAAATGTAGCTATGATCATATAGATGGTTACGGAAGTCCCCCATCTGGGGGGTTTGGGGGGCAATTGGCTTGTTTACTTGATAATCAAATTAATTTTTTCGGATTGTTACAATTGAGAACTATATCTATGCATTTGTTCTCCCAAAAATCAGGGTGAAAAAGTTCCTTCACAAAAGAGTAAATATTGAACATTTCAGGCTGTAGGCTCTTATTTGAGGAAGGTTCTTATGTGCGGGTTTTTACTGTATGCCATACAAGGCAGTTTTTGCAGCATTTTTGCCAACGTAAACTCACAGCGTTGTATTATATTATTCCTCATATTTCAGGTTACTGGAAAAGCACCAGTTCGAGCATATCATTCATGCACAATGGTTAATGAAGAATTGTTGATTTTTGGTGGAGTGTTTCCCAACCCTGACCCGACTCCAGATGGCTGTTCCAATGATGTGCACTTCTTCAGTACGGGTAAGTGCTTGGCATGCTTTTTTCTGTTGTTGCAAGAATTTTCGTTGCTGCAAGTTTGTGAGGCAAAAAATCGATCAGTCCTCAATAGTTTTTTCTTAAGAAATTGTTGGATCGCATCGCATCGCATCCACTGATCAGCCAATTGAAATCAGAATTAATGCCAAATTCATTCTTTTTGCTTTTGTAAAATTGCAAAATACAATTCCCTTCATTCGAACTTAGTGCATTGATTTGAAAGCGATTCATCATGTTAGGTCCGAATTTAGGAGGGATTTCTTCATCGCTTCATGTCATTATGGATAGCCGATTTTATAGTTTAACCGAATATATTTTGATGCACCCGATTCATGAAGATCGATACATTCACCAATGCACTGAAATGATCGTATTCCCGGGAGATGGTCAGATTATTTGCCATATTGTTCAATCTAACAATAAACCGTGGTAGAGGCGGACACATCCCACTACCATGCACCAACTTCTTGTTCCCTCAAACTTACTTTGTTATCTTTGCATAGTTTCAAACAGCTGGTATCAACCAATTGTTAGCGGTGAAAAGCCAACAGCAAGATCAGGGTAAGTAATGTCTTACGATATTGGTATTGCTAGCGATTATGAAAAACATCAACAACAGCTATCACGATACGTGAAGAAAACTCTTGACGTTTGAAAGTTGTGAACATTTTATCTTCCAAATTTGACAATGCTGACATAGTATTTATGAAATATTGCAATTCTAGTCCAAAAGATTGTTTTTGCCATTCTTTAGTAACAAGCGATTCTTACAGAACAAATCAGTCTTATAACTATAACGGGTGCGCCAAAAAAAGTTCAGGCTTTTGAAAATTCATAGTACCTAGAGTACTGGATGGATTGGAATTCATACAGACGACATGTCACGTGACTCGATCAATTCGCGCTCGAAAATTAGAGTTGGGGTAAATGAAGCCATTACAAAGTATAGCGTCGCACTGGGATTTTGAGAGTGTCTCGTTTATTTATCGCAATAAATCAATTCAAAAAGCTTGGAGGCTGCTCAAATTATTCAAAAACTTTAGCAGATAGATAGGCGAATGTCTAAAAGGAAGGTCGACTTTGAAGAAGCGGCGAGCAACTCACAGCCGACAGAATTTGTTCTGCTAACTACGAAATTATCGACGCAAAGGCAAGTTTCTCACAGCTTTCTTGGCCTAAATTTTTGTTTTGCTTTTAAAAACAATATGTTCGTGTGTTTATTTCATAGGTTTAGGTCTAACTGACAATTGCTACCTATCTTTTCCCTACTCACTATCGCAAGGTAGAATAGAGGAGCAATTTCATGCAACTTTTTGCAAATTTCCTATAGATTCCTATATAAATTTTCTGAACATTTACCCCAAAACAAGATGGCGTCGTGTTTTCAACGCTGCTGTGACGTCATGCCGTCTGTATCAATAGACTAAATTCTATCTGATAGCTTAAAAACCGAAGAATTTTTTGAAAAAAGGCAACATTTTTATGCTGCCCTCAAGACACAAGAACCTGTCATAGTTGTTATCAAGAAAACAAAAGGAATTGCTGAAGTAACTGAAAACTGGAGTAATTAAGCAGAATCTTGACAAAGAGGCTTGCATCTAGAATTTGAAAAGATATTTATCGTTATATGTCATTGATTTCGTCCAGGTCAACTTATCATAAGTATTTATTTCATGTTATGTTATCAAGTTGCATGTGAACTATATTCTACCTACAACTTACACGAACTAAGCTGCACAATCCACTACGTTGTATAATCCATTTCAATGTAAAATCAAAAACATGTCGCAGGAATTTTTGACGAAATTTTTGCCGTTCCCAGGAAGAAAATGTTTATCGGCCTCTTCTGGTACTCAGTATTAGTTCTGTTAATTTCACAGGCACTCTGCATGTCTGATAGATGGATTATTATACATATTTGGTGGATGGGATGCGCCAGCTTGTTTCAATGACCTTTGGACACTTGATATTGGTAAGTGAATGACTTTTTCCAGCTTTATCAAGAAAAAGTTATCGGTCGATGAATTCAAATTTCAGAAAAACGAAAAGTCTGATATAAATGAGATGTTTATCTTCTGAAAGGGAGACTGTTTTAATGTATAATGTTGATGTTTATACTGGGCGACCCAAAAAAGTGAACCTAGAATATCTGCTATACAAAATAGAGTAATCGACCTAAATCACTGATTTAAACATTGTTGGGTAGCTAAATGACCAGGCTAGATCGCTACTATTTTTTGCTATTTTTATCGACATTGCAAACTTGCGAAAATAAGGATTTAGTGAAAATAGGCAGTTCTAAAACCCGTCGAAATTCACTAAAAACATGGGATCGTTTTGATCAGTACGAGACAATAAGGAATGCTTTTCGCATTACAGTAGCTTGAGAATTTCCCAGTGCATGCAAACAAATGCTCTATGACGAAAAGAAAAGCTCTCTTTCTGAGATAGACACGGACGCAAGACGCATTAAATTTGAGTTGCATATTCCCAGGATGATATACTAATTGTGTCGTTGCTCTGCAGGTTATCGAAATCGATCCCCTGATTTTGATGATGTTTGACGGGTTTTAGAATTGACTGTTTTCAATAAATCCTTATTTTCGCTAGTTTGCGATGTCGATAAAAATGACAAAAAATGGTAGCGGTGTAACCTGGTCATTTAGCTACACAACAACGTTTAAATCATTGATTTCCCTCGATTACTCTATTTTGTGTAACAGATTTTCTCGGTTCACTTTTTTTGGGTCACCCAGTATTTGCTATATACTTTTTGCAAAATTGGGAATTTGAGAGCAAGGAAAAAAGTAAGCATTGGCCAAAATGAGGTAGCGATTCTTTTCGACATGATGCAAATACCGGGTGCGCTAAAAAGAACTTCACATGTTTGAAAATTCGTTATGCGGAGAAGACTTGATAAACTGGAATGAATCAAAGTTTAGTTGCTACCCAAAAGGCTAATGTATTTTTGTGACTTTTTGTTCTATTTTTCTGAGCATTGAAAATATAAATAAATATTTATGAAAAATCCGGTACTTCGAAATGCGTGAAAAGAAGCCCAAAACCCTCGATCGGAATTGTAAAGAATCTCGTCTCTGAAGCACATTTCATCCCTCGCAAAAGTGTTCATAAAAGCAGCAACGTGTAGGATCTAATACCAAGGTAAAGATCAGTTGCTTTTTAACCCTTCAGAGAAATACAATGTATTTGCTTGTTGCTCGAAGTTAGGATATTTCACTTAATTGTATCTCTTATCGAGCGATTTGGGTCCTTTTTCACGTTTTTTGAAGTAAAGGAATTTTCATATATTTTATTTTACTTATATTCCCAATGCTCAGAAAAATAGAACAAAAATCACAAAAAATACTTCAGCCTTTCAGCTATGAACCAAACTTTCATTCATTGCAATTTATCAATACGCATAACGAATTTTCAAACATGTATAGTTCTTTTTGGTGCACCCGGTACTTTGTGAGTCATGATTTTGCATAAAAGTGGTACCTATTTTAATCATCCGTTAAATTCTCTTTCCAGGTTTAATGAATTTCAAAAAGATCGAAACAACAGGTCAGGTGCCTTCACCACGTAGCTGGCATGGTGCAGCTTTATCTTGCGACCTTCAAAGTCTGGTCATATATGGTGGTTATAATGGAGATTTTGCTTTGAACGATCTTTATGTTTTAAAAATTGGTGAGTAAAAGCTATGGCAAACATTTTTAGAGATACGAGGGGTGGCTGAAAGTTCTGAGCCTGAATAGGAAGGAGATGAGGTATACAACCGAAACTTTACGTATTTAATTCAATCCGCCATTGTGTACAGCAGTTGCATTTTTATTAGGATGCTAAATGATTTCTGATTCTCTTGGGTACTTAAATGAGAGAGTCCGGGATGTTTGAAGCAAGTGAGTCTTCCGCCCTTGAAATCAACTGCCCATTTTTGACTGTGGGAAAGGAAGGCAGATTATCACCAAAGTTTGCAACCATGTCTGCATGAATAGCTGTTGGAGTTTAACCTTCATGTTAAGGTAGTTGATAACAGCTTGGCAGCCAAATTTGTCCATGTTAGCAAAATCTTTTCAAACTCCCTCAAAAATCTCAGAATCTCTTGCTTCTACATCCCAAACTATTTCGCTTCAAACATGCAAAGCGAACATAGATTATTTCGCAAATCTAATGAAATTACATCTGTTATACGCTAGAGGATTGGATTAAATGCAAACGAAGTTTCAATTGTGTAACACATCTTCTTCCCAATCAGGCTGGGAACTTTCAGCCACCCCTCGTATTACATTTCCTAGCATGACAAAGAACGTTTGTAGGATTAATAGTAAATTAATTCTTTATCATTCTTCAAAAACTTAAAACGTCCTTTCGACTCACAAGGTACTGTGATACAATGGTAATTGAGTGGCCAAACAGTCTTAACTCGTCGATAAAATTCTCTACAAATTGCCAAAATGATATTTAATGATAAGATCTTCTTTGGCAGCTTCGATGCAGTGGTCTCGGCTAGCAGATGAAAACCTTATTGCAAGAGCTGGACATCAATTATTGAACTTCACTTCAACTTCAAAATCAGAGAAAGACAAAGAGAGGATGATTATATTTGGAGGTGGGAACAATGATGGAGACTTTTATAATGATACGAAAGAAGTGGAATTTAAGCATAGAACATGATCTTAACACAAATGACAGTCTCAAAGTATGCAGAAGGTGAGAATGTGCCGGATGCGCATACTAAGTAGTTTGCTCTTCAACAACCCACTTAATTTAATGTACGGGATGAGAAAAAAACTTGCACCCTTAGGNTCTTCTTTGGCAGCTTCGATGCAGTGGTCTCGGCTAGCAGATGAAAACCTTATTGCAAGAGCTGGACATAAATTATTGAACTTCACTTCAACTTCAAAATCAGAGAAAGACAAAGAGAGGATGATTATATTTGGAGGTGGGAACAATGATGGAGACTTTTATAATGATACGAAAGAAGTGGAATTTAAGCATAGAGCATGATCTTAACACAAATGACAGTCTCAAAGTATGCAGAAGGTGAGAATGTGCCGGATGCGCATACTAAGTAGTTTGCTCTTCAACAACCCACTTAATTTAATGTACGGGGTGAGAAAAAAACTTGCACCCTTAGGAAAGTCATCAAAATTTGATTATATTACCGATCATGAAGATTTCTGTATGTGCATATGTGTCAAGGATCAAGTTAATTTTAGATATATTGCAGAGTGTTGAAAAGGCTTTCAATTTGTTTGAATATGTGCTTTTAGAAGCAACTTGGTTTTGAAGCATACTCCGAAATCAAAATCAGAGAAAGACAAAGATAGAATGATTATATTTGGAGGTGGGAACAATGATGGAGACTTTTATAATGATACGAAAGAAGTGGAATGTAAGCATAGACCATGATCTTACCAAAAATGACAGCCTCAAAGTATGCAGAAGGTGAGAATGTGCCGGATGCGCATACTAAGTAGTTTGCTCTTTAACAACCCACTTAATTTAATGTACGGGGTGAGAAAAAAGCTTGCACCCTTAAAAAAGTCATCAAAATTTGATTGTATTACCGATCATGAAAATTTCTGCATGTGCATATGTGTCAAGGATCAAGTTAATTTTAGATATATTGCAGAGTCTTGAAATGGCTTTCAATGTGTTTGAATTTGTGCTTTTAGAAGCAGCTTGGTTTTGAAGCATACTCCGAAATCGCAAAGAATGATTATCAAGTTTCATTTTAATGTCGCACTACCATTTAAATTCGTTTCTTATGTCCTCGATGAAGCTCTTATGTCGCGTAGGACTCAAATTTTCATGTGAAATCGCACGTTATAAACTTATGCCTAAAGCTACCATGTTTTGTAAAATAATATTGCTCAAAATAATATCTTTCATATTTCATTGTTTTTCTCCCAGAAGAACGAATTAACGATCACCTATTAAATTCATTTGGTACTTGACACACATACATAAAGGAAGATTCAAAGATCATAGAAGTATATAATAAAAGTTAAGTGATTTTGTAAAAGGCTCTATAGTTTTACTCGCCCGGTATTTACCAATTTGTGAAGTTTTTTCAATTTACAAGTTTCAAGAAGACTAACTGACATTTTGGCAACAACTCGGTAATCCTGAATCAACTTCCAAGAATAACGAACAAACAGCTAGTCGTGTATCGGCAAAAAGCATTTCGATTAAATATCCAGATTTTTAAAAAGTGAACTTAAGTCTTTTCGCTTCGATTCTTTGCACACAAACAAGATATTATTGTTTTATGGACCGGGAAGCACGGTTTTATTTTAACCGGTAGTGCATCATTAGATAGTGTTGTACTGTACAGATAAGGGTAATTTTATAAACTTGAAATTTTCAGTTTTGTCTATGATTGTACGTTTTGTTTGATGATAACGGTGTCTTTTATGGCGGTTGTCTCGTTTTGATGAGCGATAACTATATGGGACTCACTGTAATCAGTTTAGGTGTCTTTCATGCAGTCTCCAATTAACTCCTTTTTGCATTGTCATTGAAAAAGATGCAGATGGTAAACGATTTATTTTTAGCACGCATTTTTTAGGGTTGATCTCAAAAGCAGTTGGAGTGCAATGACGTCTTAACGAGCGCTAGTTCTACGTGCGCATGCAGCATCTGTTGTATCAGAGTTATTCCAAGGTGATGACGTCATTTATAGTAAAGTGGATTTGCTTGCTCTTAGTCATCATAAGCAGTTAGACTTACTGCAATCGTAGTAGTTTTGAAGTAGTCACCCCGCCTCAACTGATAATATACTACGACTCGTGATCTAACAGTTTTTACATTTTTGGTTAAAAAAACACTGTTCTCCGTCCTAGTTAGTTTTGATTTGTTTCAAGTTGTAGCAGCCCATATCTCGACTTGTTTTAGTGCCGGTGTTTCCTACTTGATAAGTTAGGCTATCCACATTATCATCTCAACTTATAGTTACCAAAAACTTTGTTAGCCTACGAAAGTTTATTTGTATCTATTGGGAATGGCGTTAAACCCCAATTTTAGCTCGGCAAAAAATCCCTCTGGTCAAAATTCTAACTTTTTAATGCTGCCGCTTGGCGCTTGAAAGTTGAACAGGTTTCAAGATTTGAACGAGCTAACTTTAGCGCACGCAAATGAGTTGTCTGGAAAATATCCCTCTACGTGCGGAATTTTCAGTCTGGTGGAAATTTGGGTCAAAGCGAGGCTCAAAACGGAAATCCAATTTTTGGTTCCAGGAGATGAAATCGGATGAAAATTCAAATATTTAAAAGAGATAACTTTTTAGCCATAGACATAATGACAATTGTAAATATCTCCACAGAGATAACCTTGGCATGAGACATGCTTTCCCGGGGGGGGGGTAACTGATGTACTCCATGGTACGGGGTTGTGCTATTTTAGGGTCCCTTGCTTACGATCAAATCTGGATTCATGGGTATGATTTTAATCGGTTTTTAACGAGTTTCACATTTATGGGTATAATTTTTAGTAAAACTACATTCAATTCAAGGGTATACTTTTTCACATTTTCAGAACTTAATGGGTATATTTTTCAGAAATTTTTCCGGATTTATGGGTGGTACTTTAATGCTCTGAATGGCATAACCCCAAACCATGGAAAACGTTAAAGGGAATAACCTGAGTTAAAAAATGAGATCTCATAGGTTTATAAATAGCCTATTGTATTTTATAATCCAACAAGTGGGCAAAGAAAGAAAAGCCAAACAAAACAATAGAGTGTTTTGGTTTTTCTTCATCCTATTTATAGACGGGCGCCTTATAGCTCAGGTCATTCACTTTAAGTTATCCCCCCAGGATGTATTTGCTTACCAGACAGTAGTGATCACAGTAGGTCGACCGCATGAATGAGATTATGATGAAATAGTTTTTTTGGTTTTTATGCCAAGGGAAATAACCTTGGCCGAGATTATTTTGTAACCCAGCTGTTGAAATTTAACGCCAATTTGACGCAAACATTGCATTAGCAAAGGGGAAATTTCATTTTCAATTTGCTATATTGGATTTTCTAATTGAACAGATGCAACGCAGGCCACCCTCCTAGCGACTGCATGCTATGCGGCATGCAGTAAGGAACAGCAAAGCCAGTTCTTGTCAATTGCTCTGCCCAGCATATAAGAACCTAATCTTTAAAAATAGTCTTCTTTTTAGGTTTGTGATCTCGGAGCAACAATCATTGCTTTGCTCTGAGAAATAATTATTTTTAATAGGAAGACATAAAATGAAGGTTGGGGAGAAAGATGTGAGCAATTGAAACGACCCACGTGGGACTCGAACCTACTTGAACGGGCTACGCTTTGCCCCTTGCCGCTGAGCTTAACTGGATGTTGGCGTCCATTCTCTGCCGCGGAGCTAACTGGAGATGTGCGTCCACGCTCTGCCGCTGAGCTAACTGGAAGTTTGCGATACCAAGTCATTGCAAATTTTAGCCCTTCGGCAAACCGCTGTTTTTCTATACGGCTTTGAGACCGCGAAGTCCCCGGCGGAGACTTCCTGCCGCGCGATTGAAGCGGGAGAAAAAAGGGCGAAGCACCTCTTTTCTCTTTCCAGATTTCCCCGCGCAGCAGCGGTGTGGCATGTCATTTTGAAAACGAGTGAGTCTCTCTTGCAGCGGAGAGCAAGACTGCCTACAAAGATCTCCATAGATACATTTCGGGATTGTAATTATATCGATGATTACTTCGCTGCTGATCGATCAGTCTAGAAAAATTGTATTTTTGAACCTTGACATATTTTATCAACGCACTTTTGGCGTGCCATTAAATTAAGCCAAGGGAAATACCCTATGGCCTTCATATCTCACATGATATTCACGTGCGGTGGGGAAAACCCTTTTAAAGCTTGTGGTGTATTCAAAACTTTAGAATTATTTTTCAATATCTGAAACGCAATAGACCTGTTTTCTTCCTTTTCATCTTTTGTCGACTTTCAGCTGTGATAAATTTTTCCAAAATTAGGTATAAAGCTGAATTCACACCAGTCAGACTTGGTGCGATTTTGTTTCTGTGATGCGGCACGTGCGGCAAAATTGAATTAATCTAGCTTTGTCGCATCGCCGCGTCTCATTGTTTTCTGGAAAGCGTCAAGAACGACAGGGGCGTAGGAAGCATCTTAAACTTGGAGGGGCACGACACGCTAAGGGCACTTTTTTCATTAAGCTAGAGGGGCATTTCCTCAAACAAAAAGGGCAATTTCTTGTTTATTGCAAAATCTTGGGGGAGGGGCACGTGCCCCCAATGCCCCCCCCCCCCCCCCCCTCCCCCCCCCCCTCCCCCCCCCCCCCCCCCCCCCCCCCCCCCCCCCNCTTTTTTATTAAGCTAAGGGGCATTTCCCCAAAAAAAAAAGGGAATTTTTTGTTTATTTCAAAAACTTGGGGGGGGGGCACGTGCCCCCAAAGCCCCCCCCCCCCCCCGGTTCCTACGTCTCTGAAGAACGACGTTTCAAGTGTGAATTCAGCTTAGAATGTATGGTTTTGGTCATTGTGGCTTGTATCTATTGCTTGCAAAATCCTTGTCAAACTTATATGAATCAAAGGTAGTAAAAAATCGGACTATGAATTTTGAAATTTCTCATATTTACAGCCCAGTTTTTTAAGCATTTGGTTGTTTTTGTTGAAGGCTCTTATCCAGCCATGGTCCTTTGCGTGCTCTGTTTTATGAAAATGAACATTTTTTTGATCTACGAAAATGGCTGCCTCAATAGAAATCTACGCGCAAAGGTTGCTGGTTGAACAAGTGCCTTCAAAGGGATCAATACGCCATCTGATTGGACCCTCAAGTAAAAAATGCCATCTGATTGGACCCTTACTGTCAGGAGGCCATCTGATCGGACCTCCACTGCTAACACCATGCAAGATAACTACCGGGTGAATAAAAAAATGTATGGATGTTTGAAAGCATGTAGCACTAAAACCATTTATCAGATTCCTATCAACTGATAACACCTGTATAGCTAGCATATAAACTTAGATAAGAACATTTAGTTTGCCAAAATCGGTCTTATCTTTCTCAATTTACAGACGATTTTTTAAAATGCTTCATCTCAAAATCCTTCAAAACAGGCCTAAAATCTTTGATAAAATTTGCTAGCAATCCAGCCTCGTGATAATAGAAAATAGACAAACAGGGCTGAATGACAGTCCCAAGAGTATACGATTATGCAGCTGCCTCTTTATGTAATTAGTAAATGTTTGAGCGACAAGATAGACAGATAGGATTTTACTCTGTTTGCCTAAATTGCTAGCAAATTTGATCAAGGATTTTAGGCCTGTTTTGAAGGATTCTGAGATGAACCTTTTTTATAAAACCGCTTGTAATATGAGAACGATACGACCAATTTTGACAAATTGAATTTTCTTATCTAAGTTTCACATTTGAGGTCCTTTTAATTTTAAACTGTTAGAACCGACAGTCACTTGATTTTGCCTAACATGATGTAAATCATTGGGATTTTTTAGAAGAATAGTGCGCGGACCGACCTAAAACTGAAAATATTCTGCATGCAAGTTGGGCTTAGTTTTCAACGGGTGTAGAATTAGATGCAAAGGGATCAGTAAACGATTGCGCTAAAGATGGCGGCCCTCAGGGAATGTTTTGCCATGATCCTTTGCGTCTGAAAGAATTTCGACTTCTGTGAATTGGAATAATAGGGGCCCGCGGCCTTCTTTTGTTCTATTTTAATAATAATAATAATAATAATAATAATACCTTTTTTAATGTTAGTTTTACAATAGTGTGGACACTAATATACACTAACATGAANCGCGCGCTCCTTGCGGGCAAAAAGAGATAACTTTTTAGCCATAGACATATTGACAATTGTAAATATCTCCACAGAGATAACCTTTGCTTGAGACATGCTTTTCCGAGGGAGAGGGGGGGGGGTAACTGATGTACTCCATGGTACGGGGTTGTACTATTTTACGGTCCCTTGTTTACGATAGAATCTGGATTCATGGGTATGATTTTAAACGGTTTTTAACGAGTTTCACATTTATGGGTATAATTTTTAGTAAAACTACATTCAATTCATGGGTATACTTTTTCACATTTTCCGAACTTAATAGGTATATTTTTCAGAAATTTTTCCGGATTTATGAGTGGTACTTTCATGCTCTGAATGGCATAATCCCATACCATGGAAAACGTTAAAGAGAATCAACGGATATAAAAGCCCCGCGCGGGTATTCTATTATTAGCCTATCGTATTTGATGATGTCGACACGTGCGTGGATGTTGTTTAGGCAGAGGAACAATAGTGTGCGTAGGAGTTTTCTTTGTCCTATTTATAGACGACCTCCTCTTAGCTCCGTTGATTCACTTTAAGTTATCCCCCCAGGATGTATTTGCTTACCAAACAGTAGTGATCACAGTAGGTCAACCGCGTGAATGAATGAGATTATGACTTTATGAGATTATGCTTCTTTTGGTTTTTATGCCAAGGGGAATAACCTTGGCTGACTTTATTTTGTAATTCAGCAAAGGGGAAATTTCATTAGTCAATTTGCTATATTGAATTTTCTAATTGAACAGATGCAAGCCACTTATTAAAGTTGAATTCAACCTCCAAGCGATTGCATGCTACGCGGCATGCTGCAAGGAACAGCAAAGCCAGTTTCCCCGCATTTACAAAAACACCTCAGCGGCGCGCTGCTCTTTATCGTACGTCACAATATTTGAGCCTTATTTGGACAATGGCAAGCAAATGCTTCGTGTTTGAATTCAGGTTATATGGGTTTTGCTTTTGCTCTTTTTCAACCGGAGAGGCATGTCACATGACGACTTCATGTCACTTCAAAGGTCATTTGAAAGGCACACACGGCCTCCAAAAGAGCAATCCATTTGGACTGACGGGGCTACCGTGTATAAAAAACTTAAATAGAAATAGAAAGGTGCTTTATTTTTCTTTGTAACGATAACGTGCGAATCATTTGGAAAGTATTTATGTCTCATACTGATCACAGCAAAAACCAGTAGATAAGATCAAAGTAGAAGGACCGCGAGAAGGACCATGTAAAGCCTGCAACGGACTTCAGGATTCTTGGCTTAACTATGGTGTGACGAGACCACATGTTTATTCTTTCGCTCTTGTATCTGCTCTAACATTCTTAGTATGAATAGTGTCAGCATTTTGATGGGTCCAAAAATTTGATACTAACTGTGACGGTCTCAAGAAATAGTCTTCTTTTTAGGTTTGTGATCTCGAAGCCACAATCATTGCTTTGCTCTGAGAAATAAATGAGGGTTGAGGAGAAAAATGTGGGCAATTGAAACGACCCAAGCGGGAGTCGAACCTATACGTGGACAGGCTACGCTTTGCCCCTCGCCGCTGAGCTTAACTGGATGTTGGCGTCCATTCTCTGCCGCGGAATTAACTGGAGATGTGCGTCCACGCTCTGCCGCTGAGCTAACTGGAAGTTTGCGATACCAAGTCATTGCAAATTTTAACCCTTCGGCAAACGGCTGTTTTTTATATGGCTTTGAGTCCGCGAAGTCCCCCGTAGAGACTTTCTGCCGCGCGATTGAAGCGGGAGAAAAAAAGGCGAAGCGCCTCTTTTCTCTTTCCAGATTTTCCCCGCGCAGCAGCGGTGCGGCATTTAATTTTGAAAACGAGTGAGTCTCTGCTGCAGCGAGCGGAGAGCGAGACTGCCTACAAAGGACCTCCATAGATACATTTCGGGATTGTAATTATATCGATGATTACTTCGCTGCTGATCGATCAGTCTAGAAAAATTGTACTTTTAAACGTTTAAACCTTTAGACATATTTTATCAACGCACTGTTGGCGTGTCATTAAATTAAGCCAAGGGAAATACCCTATGGCTTTCATATCTCACATGATATTCACGTGCGGTGGGGAAAACCCTTTGAAAGCTTGTGGTGTATTTAAAACGTTCGAATTATTTTTCAATATTTTTTCTGAAACGCAATAGACCTTTTTTCTTCCGTTTCATTTTTTGTCGACTTTCAGCTGTGCTGCTTTCGGATGTCTGGTTAGGCTTTTTGCCTAAAATAACCGGTTTTTGGGACAAACATCGTAACTGATTGCTTAATTCAAACTTTTCTGCTAAATTGAAGAAAATGACAAAGGAGAAATTTATCATATAAAAGACCGGTTTTGGGACAGAGGTGATGCAAGTTTTTTTAACAAATTACCGGTTTTCGGACAGAGGTAGGACATTCTCCCCAGTGTGACATGCCCGCCCTTGTCTAGCTTTGTCGCATCGCCGCGTCTCGTTGCTTTTCTGGAATGCGTCAAGAACGACGTTTCAAGTGTGAATTCAGCTTAGAATTTAAGGTTTTGGTCATTGTGGTTTGTATCTATTGCTTGCAAAATCCTTGTCAAACTCATATGAATCAAAGGTAGTAAAAAATCGGACTATGAATTTTGAAATTTCTCATATTTACAGCCCAGTTTTTTTAAGCATTTGGTTGTTTTTGTTAAAGGCTCTGATCCAGCCATGGTCCTTTGCGTGCTCTGTTTTATGAAAATGAACATTTTTGTGGTCTACGAAAATGGCTGCCTCAATAGAAATCTACGCGCAAAGGTTGCTGGTTGAACAAGTGCCTTTAAAGGGATCAATACGCCTCGATTGGACCCTTATTGTCAGGAGGTCATCTGATCGGACCTCCACTGCTAACACCATGCAAGATAACGACCGGGTGAATAAAAAAAATGTATGGATGTTTGAAAGCATGTAGCACTAAAACCATTTATCAGATTCCTATAAACTGATAACACATGTGTAGCTAACATATCAACTTAGATAAGAACATTTAGTTTGCCAAAATCGGTCTTATCTTTCTCAATTTACAGACGATTTTTTAAAATGCTTCATCTCAAAATCCTTCAAAACAGGCCTAAAATCTTTGATAAAATTTGCTAGCAATCCAGCCTCGTGATAATAGAAAATTAATGATTGGTCAATGGAACGCAAAGAATTCCTTTACACCATCTTTAGCCTAATCGTCTATTATATCTAGCTTCCTTCATATCAGCTTCAGTTCTTCAATGGTTTCCGTTTATATTAACCTTGTCTGGGATTTGTTGGAGCGGCCAAAATAATATTCTTTGTCCCTAAATATCTGACATAGATAAATATTTGACATAGTAAGCATGGTGCAATCATAACAAAACTTGTTATCATATTACATTACCATATAAGGAGATGTTTCAGCGGGACAATGACAGCATCATTTTTTCTAAGCCAATCGTGTATTCGTTTTACTAGGCCAAGGGAAATACCCTCTTGCACGGAAGATAAATGCTGATATCTCGGTATCGATACGGAAATTCTGTAGAAATGAAAACAATGTCACGTCCTTGTAATAATAATAATAATAATAATACTAATAATAATAGCTATATCACCTATAATAATAATAATAATAATAATGATAATAATAATAATAATAAAGAATTTATTTAAAGTTGGATACAAACATAGTTTACGCTAAAGATAGGGCAACTAATTCAGACCAACTATTTAAAAAAATACATTATTTACAATTTCTGCTAATTACAGATGTTGCATTTACAGTTGTCTCCATTCCATGATTTTATTTGACGTTTGAACGAGGCTATAGATTGGCTTGACTTTGTCTCATTAGATATAGCGTTCCAAAGGATATGTACTGCCTCTAAAGACAATTGAATTTAAGCCGTATAAAACGCTTCTGGCTTTAGGCAGCTGTAAGAGATCTTTAGCTCTAAAGTCGTAAGTCACTTCTTTTCTTGCAAACAGATCCAACATAAATGTCGGATTTTGGCAGTTTAAAGACTTATAGACCTCAGTCATTAGTTTTTGAAGGTTTTTTACATGGATTGTCTGTTCATGATTTCTTTGAAGTAACTCTTCAAATGAGGCTTCGTAATCACTGAAGAGTATACGTAGGGCACGTTTATGGATTTTGTTAATCTCCCTGTTGGCGGTTTTGCCATAGAACATCCAAATTAACGGACAGTAGCTTAGGCTTGACAATGTAAAAGCATTATATAGTAGCCTTGCTTTCTTGAAGTCAAGTAGTCTTACCACTCTAGAGAACGCAGTTATCTTTCTACTGGTTTTGACACACAAGGACTTTACATGGTCCGTAAACTTCAATTCAGAGTCTAGATATTAAACAGAAGAGGCCCAAGAATTGAACCCTGTGGTACACCTGATGAGATATAGTACCATTCACTGAAAGTAGAGCCAATTTTTACCAGTTATTTTCTATGTGAGAGGTAACTATGAAGTAAATTTAAGCTACCGGTCCCAAAACCATAGGCTGCAAGTTTTGCTATCAATAGGTCGTGGGGCAAACAGTAGTACAGTAAAAACCGGCGTATAAGAACCTACAATTTTTGCAAGTCAGCCTGGGTTCTTAAGCAATGAATATAATGGCTTGGGTCTTATAAAATGGTAGTCTGATTGGACAATTTCAGCCTGCAGGTTCTTAATCCACTAGGTTCTTATATACGCGGGGTTTTACTGTAGTCATCAGCATATTTCAATTGAGCCAGTAGTTCCCGTTTCCATTCAGTTACATCATTCCGAATGAGTCAAAAAACACTTCTGAATTTGCAAAGATGTTACGTCGTCAATTGCCAATTTCAAAGAATCATAAATTGCTTTATTGCCGAAAGGATAACTTAGCAGTAGAGATTTAAAAAATTCTCACACGGTAGATAGCCAAATGTTAACGGGTAAAACACACAAGAACATTTGGTTTACACCTGCAGATAAGCCGCACCAGATAGCATAGGTTTCAAATCTTTAAAAAGGTTGGTGTACAATTCTATGACCTATGTCTTTGAATTGAATGGCTAGAAAGGAAACTTGGACTTGTCNTGAGAGGTAACTATGCAGTAAATTTAAGCTACCGGTCCCAAAACTATAGGCTGCAAGTTTTGCTATCAATAGGTCGTGGGGCAAACAGTAGTACAGTAAAAACCGGCGTATAAGAACCTACAATTTTTGCAAGTCAGCCTGGGTTCTTAAGCAATGAATACAATGGCTTGGTTCTTATAAAATGGTAGTCTAATTGGACAATTTCAGCCTGCAGGTTCTTAATCCACTAGGTTCTTATATACGCGGGGTTTTACTGTAGTCATCAGCATATTTGAATTGAGCCAGTAGTTCCCGTTTCCATTCAGTTACATCATTCCGAACGAGTCAAAAAACACTTCTGAATTTGCAAAGATGTTACGTCGTCAATTGCCAATTTCAAAGAATCATAAATTGCTCTATTGCCGAAAGGATAACTTAGCAGTAGAGATTTAAAAAATTCTCACACGGTAGATAGCCAAATGTTAACGGGTAAAAGACACAAGAACATTTGGCTTACACCTGCAGATAAGCCGCACCAGATAGCATAGGTTTCAAATCTTTAAAAAGGTTGGTGTACAATTCTATGACCTATGTCTTTGAATTGAATGGCTAGAAAGGAAACTTGGACTTGTCAGAGATTTTTGATATTTTTCGAAATAACAGCGCGTTTTATATTTCAACTCATTTGGGGATGTGAAGTCGTCAAATTCCTAAATCGTAAACCAGAAGAATGAAAGGCTTGATACCATATTGTAGACGTTCATAAACTATGGCTTTTTTGAAAATTATTTGATGTTTCCAGATGGTTTTATTTTGTGATGGTTTTTGAAATTTTGATGGTTTTATTTTTTCTCTTCAAAATTTCCTTGAATTCTTAAAAGAAGAAGAAAAATATGGAAGATTTCTGAAAAGTCCAAAGGTAGAATTATAGCAAAGTAGCTAAAATTTCTTTCAAGCCAAACTATTAAAAGAAATATAGGTCATAGAATTTTACACCAACCGTTGTAAAGATTTGGAACCCATGCTGCAACAGATTTGCAACCAAGACGATTGTGCTCGAGATGATCCTGTGTCTGAAAGAATTTTGATTGATTTGATTGGTCGATTTATCGTTAAACGCGATAAATCCGGGAAAATTTCATATACCCAAGTATACCCATGAATCCACAAAAAGCAGAAAAAGTATACCCATAAATCCGGACGAAGTGAAATATGTTAAATGTAGTTTTACTAAAAATCATACCTATAAATCCGGAAGTCAGTAAAAACCTTATCCATAAATCCGGATTCTATCGTAAAAATGTACCCTAAAAAAGGCACAACCCCGTACTTAAGCCCCCCCCCCCGGGACATCTGTCCAAACACGACTCCCTGGAAGAGCAGCTGCCATGTAGATAGATTACTGTACATGATTTTTAAATTAAACAGTATATACAATATTCGTAGCTATAATGTAGCTATGATTTTTTATTTAGTTGTATTTACAATCGGTAAGAACGAAAAAATAGCTAAAATTACAGCTAATTCAAGCCTTCTTTACATTATTTAAATTTTTCTAAATAAATATTAATACTAATTACAGCATAAAAACATAAAAGTCCATCCTCATGGTTATGCGAGACGACCGATCTGAGAGTCACCACCAGGTTACTATATCCAATTATCCATACGTCTTTTCTTTGATACCTCCATGGGTTCTGCTGCCTTGGGTACTATTTTGAACTAAATCCATTTGATGCCTTATGGTGGTGCATTTTCACTGAAAAATGTTCGAGTGAAAAAAGCCCTATTAAATTGAAGCACACATCAGACAAAGGATGTCTCTAGCGAAAACACGCGTTCTCTGAAGTTGAATTTCTTTCAACTTTTTATTCTTAGTTCTCGCAGGATTTTCTTCGCTCAAGTGAAAATGCGCCTTTCTCCGCCGAATTTTTGCTTTTGCTGAGAATAGCCTGCGAATGAGAGGAAAATCAAATTTAATCTTTCTTCCTTTATCTTCTTCGCAAAGTTATTGAAACTTACGAATCACAACTTTGCGTACAAATTTGTACGATTCCATAGTTTACCTGGACTTGCCCAAGACTTAGGCAAGTCCACAGTTTACCGTGCATCATCGTACGTCTTACTCAATTCAGCAAAGCTCCGTTCTTCAATAATAGAACTTCCTGTAAGGTACGATCAATGACTCTTGACTCTCGATGAAAATTTGGTAACCGCCAGATACACTCATTTTTTATAGGAAACTGCTCATAAGAAACTGTAGGGGCTCAATTTTTTTAAACTTACGCAACTACCCTACCTGAATTTAAAAAGCTAAGAAACTTTTGTAATTTGCAGCTTAAATTTTCCTATGACACTCGAAAAATTTTTGACACTGTACAGGAATAGTAAATGGTTTGGGAGTGCGAATTATGTTACAACATGTTTTGAGCCCTTCTAACAAAAATATACGAGCTCTACACTTAGGGCATTAACAAGATAAGAAACGCATAAAAAGCTTTTGGTAGCAAAATGGCCCCAAAATTTAAGAAGCTGCCTACCAACCCTGGACCCAACTTTCTTATAAAAAAATGAGTGTACTACGACAAGCCGTTTTGAAGAAATATAAAAAATATAAAAAGTAGAGATTAGAAAGAGTCACCAAGGAACTTGTTTATACTCAAATAATGTCAAGAAAATCCCTCGTAGGTAGCTAACAGTTATGTTTGTAAATGTACACGTATTTTTTTTAAAGAAACTGCATATAATTAACTCAACTCTCAGATCGCTAAAAAATCAAGAAACTCCTGTACTGGGAAAAAATTATTCCAATTTAGTCGAGGAAGGAAATCATTGACATATTTTTACTTTACTTTCATTTGTTTCTTGTAAATGTCTAAACACTGGAAAGGCTTCAAAAACCTTGTTTTGAAATGTTCCGAGGGCACAGGAAGTAAACATGAAGATTGCTATGGAACTCGTAAGAAACTCTAAGTACCCAAAATCTGATAATTTTAAGAATCTTTCAATACTGGCTCAAATTCTTATATTCTTTGTAAAAAATTCGTGTATTTGGGCTGCTTTCCTAACTTGGACTTTGCCCAAAACGTATAATTTCCTAAACACACTATGGCTTTCATTTGAACAGTTCATACAAAATCACACAAAATTTCATCAGCTATAAAAATAATTCATGTTTGACAGAAGATTACATCTTTTTAAAGGGGATCTGAAACGAATTTTTTTATTTGCAAAAGAAAGTGACAAATGGTTTGATTAGTGATGCCGTTTAAAGATTTGTGATATTTTGTTTCGTTTCAGAGTTATTCACTGTTTTGTATCTTGAAGTGATGACGTCATTTTGTTTGCATATTTATAAGGAAAGTATANCCTTGTTTTGAAATGTTCCCGAGGGCACAGGAAGTAAACATGAAGATTGCTATGGAACTCGTAAGAAACTCTAAGTACCCAAAATCTGATAATTTTAAGAATCTTTCAATACTGGCTCAAATTCTTATATTCTTTGTAAAAAATTCGTGTATTTGGGCTGCTTTCCTAACTTGGACTTTGCCCAAAACGTATAATTTCCTAAACACACTATGGCTTTCATTTGAACAGTTCATACAAAATCACACAAAATTTCATCAGCTATAAAAATAATTCATGTTTGACAGAAGATTACATCTTTTTAAAGGGGATCTGAAACGATTTTTTTTATTTGCAAAAGAAAGTGACAAATGGTTTGATTAGTGATGCCGTTTAAAGATTTGTGATATTTTGTTTCGTTTCAGAGTTATTCACTGTTTTGTATCTTGAAGTGATGACGTCATTTTGTTTGCATATTTATAAGGAAAGTATAAGCAGAGAGTAGCAAAATCGGTGACATTGACTATGTTTGCGATTAAACCTGCTGCTGAAGTATGTTAGTGCGACAAAAATTGCCCAGAAATGTCACATATCTCCTGAAAAGAAAGTCCAGTGCAGTGCCAAAGCTTTGGGTTTCCGGGCATTTATATAAGAAACGTTGTCGATATCAATTGCTTTCTTGCCTTTTTGCAAACAAAATGACGTCATTAGCTTCAATCTTAAAATAGGGAATAATTCCAAAACAAAACATGATATGGAAAAACGGAAAACGGCGTTCTTCGTTGTTCAACCAGGCCATTGGCTTTCGCAAATAAAACATTTCGTTTCAGGTCACCTTTAAGTCTTCGTTCGCTTGTTAGATTATCGCGATTATACCAAATGCTGTTCTAACATTGATACCATGTTTAGTACAATTAGAAATTAATACAATCAGCACTGGTGTCCTGAAATTTTTTTTTTTTAATTTCAACTCGCAATGAACAAAAGATGCTAACCAACGTGGGGATCAAAAAGGTTTCGGCGTTTGTCGAGATATAAAGTTGAACCACGCTATCTCGAACTGTCAAGGAAAACGAAACTTTGTGAGATAACCGAAGTTGCGTTATGCCCAAGAAGTGTCATCACAAGCCTAGGAGTAGAACATACCTACCGGGTGGCTAAAAAAGGTTAACACGTTTCAAAGTCTGTAATTTGTTACTTATTCGTCAGATTCCTTAAAACTAGTTGCCATTGTGCGGGTAACATGTCAAGTTAGTTAACAAAATTTAGTTGGTTGAAATCGGTCGTATTGTTCCCCAGTTATGAGCGATTTTATAAAATTGAAGTTGAAATCTACCGGCTAAGTCGAAAAAGTGTTTCGGCGTTTGCCGAAATGTACGATCATATACCGGGTGAGTCAAAAATGCATTAAAATGTTTACAAGCCTGTAGTTTGTTACTTATTCGTCAGATTCCTTAAAACTAGTTGCCATTGTGCGGGTAACATGCCAACTTAGATAACAAAATTTAGTTTGTCTAAAAGAAATTCCCAAGTGGAAAGAAAGTAGGGATGGCTTTGTATCTACACAACTGATTGCCTAGGCAGTAAGATGGCCCCGTTACGTTTCATGTTCATCGCTGTGGAGCTTAAATGTTGGAAAATCTGATCCAGAAGTTTAGGCCTGTTTTGAACGATTCTGAGATAAAACACTTTTACAAACTCAATTGCAAATGAAGAAAGATCTGATCGATTTTAACCAACTAAATATTGTTATCTAAGTTGACATGTTACCCACACAATAATAATCAGTTTTGACGAATCTGATGAATAGCTAGCAAACTACAGGCTTGCAAACGTTGTAACTTTTTTTTACTCACCCGGTAGAACAATAGAACAATAGCATACGTGAGTTCTCTGTGGCTTTGCCTTTGCTATTGCCTGCTCTCGACTTGGCCTAAATGCCACCATAACTTGAATCAAATTCAAACTGCCTTTCATGCCTCTGCTCTGTCAATGCAATAGTCAGCTGCTACGCAACGAAGCTTCTCAAGTTTGATATTCGAAGCATCGCTGCGCTGGAGCGACCGTTGACAGAGAATAGGTGCAAAAGGCAGTTTTAATTTAATTCGAGTAATGACGGCGTTTTAGGCCAGGTCGAGAGCAGGAAAGAACGAAGGAAAAGCCAAATTATCAAGGTAAAGTGAAGATGAAGTTGCGGTTTCTAGCGCCAAGCGCTGGGATCGCGGGGGTAGGTAGCTAAGCGCTAATGGAGTCTGCGACTCCTTGTCATAACGCTCAAGAGGTGCTGGTGGGGTTTGAACCCCGACCGCCTGACCTTCTGGCTGCAAAGTCAGTGGATTACAACACAGCACCACAACACCTTCAATTTTAATAAACTCTGATTTTTAATACACAACGGTTCGTTATTGCCCGCGATTGTACTTCACGGGAAACGCTGAAACTTTTTTTACCCAATCAATAAGAACAATTAATATTTTAACTTAATCATAAACCAGTTTATAAATGTCTTTATCATAACCATTTTTCTTCCTTCGTTCCTTTTCGATCGAAAATCGGTATGCTTCAGTCTCATTAATAAAAGCGATATTTCATCAAGCGACGCGTAAGCGATGGTGTCGTAATTTGATGAATGAAGTTATCTAGCAAAGTTATGGATATCAGAAGCTGATCAGTGTCGTCAATAATTCTCCATAAACACATACAATGAGTTATTGGTCGTGCCCAAATTTTTTTTGACCAAATCAGCACAAACAATTAGTATTATTGCTTCATCATAAATCAGTTTATAAATCTCTTCATCATAACCATTTTACTTCCTTTTTTCCTTTTCGATCGAAAATCGGTATGCTTCAGTCTCATTAATAAAAGTGATGTTTCATCAAGCGACGCGTAAACTAACAGCCGTACAAGCGATGGTGTCGTAATTTGATGAATGAAGTTATCTAGCAAAGCTATGTATATCAGAAGCTGATCAGTGTCGTCAATAATTCTCCATAAACACATACAA
>REGM01000014.1:712198-738755 GCA_004194415.1 Aurelia aurita | reverse complement strand
ATTTTCTCTTCACAAAGATTTTCAGTCCATTTTCCAGTAAACTTTGACGATAATGAGCGGAGAGGGCGTATCCTCACCTCATAAGTCAGTTTAGAGAAACACGTGTTATAAATTTTTGGTGTCCTGTGATTGGTTAATCCAATTGACGTATATGTTATTTTTACTTTTCACGGGAAAAAGTACCTTTCTTCTCGTGGGTTGGGCTTATGATAATAACTATTCAATTTTAACTGAAAAATAACATTCTCATCTTCTGACTTGGCGCACAAATTTGTTCGTGATGAAGAAATGTAGATACCGATTTCTGAAGTAACTAATTCCTATTGCCGCGCTGCCAAGTTTTATACCAAAGTGCGTCTCCGTGCGGTATGTGTGTTATTGTGTTAACGGAAACTCTTTCTGTTCTTTATTTAGTTCAGTTTGAAACAACTCCTGACTTCTAATTCCCTAGGCAACGCTAAGAAACGAGATAATTTCTAGCTTTTCCTTAGACACTGATCTGTGCTACCTTTTCGTAAGAATCAAAATGTCTTTACATTTTAAGGATTTTCCCTTAAACTATGGCGGGGGAGGGGGGTGTCAGATAAAAGACCTGCGGTGCTGAAATTAACCCCACGAAAGTTTTACTTTAGTGCTGCATAAACACATACGATGCGTTACTGCTCGTGCCTAAACTTTTTTTGGCCAAATCAGTACCAACTATAAACATGTTACTTAATCATAAACCAGTTAGTAAATCTCTTCAGCCTAACCATTTTTCTTCTTGTGTTCCTTTTCGATCGAAAATCGATATGTTTCAGTCTTTATCAATAAAAGCGATATTTCATCAAGCGACGCGTAAACTACCAAACTATATAACGGAAAGCTTCGCTGTATATAGTGATGAACAGACCTGTCATACCAAACGAAAGAAACCGCCCATCAAATTTGATATAAAAAATGATGCATAGTCCATTGAAAGTCGTGCTCATCTCTTGATCACATCAGTACAAACTATAAACATTCTTTGTTTCATCATAAATCAGTTTTTAAATCTCTTCATCATACCCAGAAGTAATTCAACAATAGCTACTAAAACACTGCAGGATTTGGTGTTGTCATTTGGCGAATGTAACATAATGGAATGTAAACCAGAAGCTCGTCAACGTCTTCGACTATAGTCAGAAGCTTATCAATGTCGCTAACAACATTTCATTAAGTTTGATCAAAATAACTACGACACGATAAGAGAACAAAGGTTCCCTTAAAGTGGAAGTTCAACTCAAAATGCCATGGTATAGCCCTTTGCAAACCATTTGGGCAAGACGACAAGAGTTTGAAGGCGTAATCTGCTGGTCCATGTGTCCTCATTCGATTTGAGAACTATTTCACTGATCTTTCTTTCCATTTCTTGACTTCTTGGGCCATCGCCTGTGCGCAACTTCGACACATCTAACCACCCTCACGGCTACTCACGAGGGTTCGCAGCAACAAGACTCACAACGAGTCTGTGCGCATAGGCAATTTAATTTAAAGGGGAAGTGCGGTCAAAATTCAAAATCTCCCAATTTTGCTTGTTTTGGAGTTAAAATGATGTTATGCAAGCAAAATCGACATTTTACTGCGTTTTGTGCTGTTATTCCGCTGTTATTCACCTCCAAATCTTGCTTCTTCACCGCCGCCATCTTGCGCAATAAAAAGACTGGAGCGAATGTTGTTGTTTGACGTTACCACGTTCAGAAAGCAAGGCGAGTGATGGCTGACAGTATGGGGTCCCAGCATAAACATCGTACAAATTTAGATTCTGGCATGAACATTGGTGGAGATATGCAATTTGATTTTGTGAAAAAGATAGGATGTCGACATAAACTGAAAAATGCCCCCTGTGCTAATTTTAGACTGGGGTGCTATGCAGGGGTCATGCCTTCAAATCGGTTATTGTAATAACTTAGCTTTAAATTGTGGTACCAACATGAAAATTGGTTATCAGGGGAAATTCGACACTCTGAAAAATATAGTATGTGGATCTGAATTGAAAAATACTCCTTGTTCTATTTTTAGACTGGGGTACTAGGTTCCAGGCCTCTAAAACAGTTATTGCAATAACTTTGTCGCAAGTTGTGGTACCATAATAAACCTTGCTGCTGATGGGTAGTTTGATATGATGAAAAAGGTAGAATTAGGACTAAAACTGAAAATACCCCCCTTGTGTTATTTTAGATTGAGTAACTAAGCTCCAGGCCTCTAAACAGTAATGTCGCAAGGAACATTTTGCAATTTGGGTCCACGTCCTATCTTTTTCAGCGTAGCTTGCCCCAATAACCAAATTTAAAGTTGGTACCACAATTTAAAACAAAGTTATTGCAACAACCGTTGAAGGCATGACAACTACATAGCACCAGAGACGCCAGAGCGATGGTAGGGCAAGGGGGGCGGAGTACCCCTGGAGCTCTAAATTTTTGGCTCGCCTTCAGTCTCGAGTGCCCTTGTGTTACCGTTTGCCCCCCTTGCCCTACCATCGCTCCGGTGTCCCACTCCCCCGGGCGAATTTTTGTGACCACGCCTTTTAAATTGGAATAAAATGCAATTAAAATATTTTAACTAATTTTAATGATGTTCTTGTAAGATCATGGGCATGGCTAATCTAAGTTATAATGATAAATTTGACTTTGGGATCAAATTCATGATTTTCGTTATATCTTATTTAGCGTTGATAAAGAACAATATTTTTTATTAAAAGGGCACTTATGCCCCCTTGCCCATCTAGGAAAAAGACAGGAGGGGCATTTGTCCCCCCTGCACCCCCTCTCCGGCGTTCCTGCATAGCACCCCAGTCTAAAAATAGCACAGGGGCATTTTTCAGTTTATGTCGACAGCCAATCTTTTTCACAATATCAAACTGCGTATCTCCATCAATTTTCATGCCAGAATCTAAATTTGTACGATTTTTATGCTTGGATCCCCTACTGTCGGCCATCTCTTGCCTTGATTTCTGAACGTGGTGACGTCAAACAACAACGCTCGCTCCAGTCTTTTTATTGCGCAAGATGGCGGCGGTGAAGAAGCAAGATTTGGAGGTGAATAACAGCCGAATAACAGCACAAAATCGCAGGAAAATGTCGATTTTGCTTGCATAACATCATTTTAACTCCAAAACAAGCAAAATGGGAGATTTAGAATTTTGACCGCACTTTTTCCCTTTAAGAAACGACCTTCGTAGAAAACTGCGGTGAACTTGATGATAAATTCGGTGATGTTTCCGTGAAATTAATACTAAAAAATAGCGCATCATCCCATAGATAATCACCACCAGCCAGCTCCCTGTGTGATATGAATTCTGAGTGGCCAACCATGGGATTCATTTCTTCCTTGGGCATCTGAAACGGAAGCGTATTCTTTGGCTCAATCACCTTCTCGATATTCATCTGCTGGTTATGTGCGATTAGCGTTGCCTTGAAAATTCTAGGAAAGGGAAACGGCAACAATAAATCGAATTCCCCTTTCATTATAACCATGTAAAATGCAACATGGGTGCCGTGACCACTCGGCTCGTTCTTATTACCATTCAAATAAATTTTGCAACAAACGCGATATCCAAAAAAATGTGAATATAATGGAGGTGAGTACAATTCAAGGATTTTGCCCTCTCTTGCCTCTCTCATCCGCCGTGGATAATTATCAATTTTCCAAATGTATTTACCATCAGTTGTGGTTGCTTGGAATAATCTTATCTTCAGATCAATTTCTGCAAGATGTTCGCGGACCGTTTTCCGTTCTTTTTCAAGCCGTTTCATCTTTAATTCTGTATTCGATTTCGATAAGCCTTGGTGTGGCTGCGCCTCGGTTTGCGAACGAGGTAACCCACCTTCCTCTAGTCTCCTTTCTTCGACATCAATCTTTCCAGTTAACTTGTTATACGTAACTTGAATTTCTTTGGCTTTCAATAATACATTACTAGATTTAGTGGAATTCTCAATTTCAATATACTGATCATTTTGTTTCTGTTCGTCCTGCAGAACAGATTGAATATTTGTTGATATTTCGCCCATCCTGCCAGAAATGCCAGTAATCGATGCCTTTAATGCAATCATACTATCATAATTTTCTTCCAGCTTCCTTCCCACACTATTACCAGCGATAGAAATAATCATCAAAAGTGACCGCTCATGATCAAGTCCGTTTGATAACTTATGCAGCTTCTTGCCGAGAAGAAACAAATGATATCCGAAATCTGCTTCATAATGCACAGCGATTTCTGTCTTGCTGCCTTTCTTACAACAATCTATCGATGAAAAATAACATAGCTTCCAATTTGCCGCAAATTTACAATCATTTTGTATATGTGGAAGAAAATTAGCGATCATTCCTTCCCAGTCGCAACCTTGCTCTTTAAACAAACAGTAAACATGAATCTTTATTATTTCCAGTAAGGCAGACCGATCCGAAAACACTTCCCTCACCAGTTCGTTGTCAACAGGGCATCGTTTTAGCTTGGCCGTTTCATCCAAAGGCAGATCCTCGTAGCAACGAGCGCAAATTCTAAAACGAAAAAGTATCGAATATTTATTAACGAAAAATTGTTGGAAAATGATATTAACGGCCGCAGGGACGCAGGAAGCAGTTCCTACTTGGAGGGGCACAGCTCTCAGAAGGGCCATGTCCAACATAGCTTCCAAATCTTTGATTGGCTAACGCTTGACAAGCGTGAGGGGAATCCCCACTGCTGCAACAGTACTATATTTAGGCCATTTCCGCCCATTTCGACAACCCCCCGTTTAAAAAACCCGGTGTAAAATCTGTTTTGACTTTTTATGCAAATTATCGTCTGGACTTGTTCTTTGGGCCTCAGCGCACAAATCTGCCGTTGGACTTTCATCCGATCTTGCTGTAGCGTTTTAGCAATGCGGGGTGCAGAGAGAAGGCACACAGAAAAGACACGTTCGATCGTTTGTGTTCCAAAATCAATTCCCACGATTCGACCGTAAACATGCTTATTTATGGGTACGTTTATGGATACTAATCAACATTAACTGATATGTCATTTGGCAACTGACGAAAGCTCTTTACGTCACTACATACCGTTACACCTTCCCCTCCCTAATAAATGTGTAGTGGAACACAAGATATAAATTTTTTCTAATGAGTAACAACATCTCCATATCTAATTGGTGGATTAATCATTTGACGGAGGTTGAGGTCTAACCCTCCTCTGAACTACACCATGTCCTCCCTCTCCCTCGTGAATATTTGTCTCTGGTTGTTGGAATAAAATGTCACCAATTTCAGGGACGGGGGAAACCGGTTGACCTTGTGAAACAGGCAATGGGCATAATCTAAGCTGGTTATGATGTGCAGTGGTTGTTTTTCTAAACTTAGAAACGAGTTTATAATTAACGCCTGTTCTTACAATAATTTGATACGGCCCTATCCATTTTTTTCCAAATTTCCACTTCTTTGGTCTTCGAAGCCACACCCACTGACCATGCTCAAAAGGTAGCCACAATTTCTTTCCCCGGTCATACGATAATGCTTGTCTATTCTTAGCGACCCTGATGTTCTTTTGTGCTATAAGTTGAGCACTCTGAATAGATTTCCGTACATTTTTGCTATATTCGGACTGGGTACTTGGATTCTTAAGGGGGACACCAAGATCCACCTCTAAAGGCAAACGTGGTTCCCGGCCAAAAACCAATTCATAAGGAGAAAGCCCAGTTGTCTCATTCCGGCTTGTATTATAGGCATAGGTTGCCATGTCTACAAAGAGATCCCAATCAGAAGGATGCTCAGCTACAAAAGGGGACAAAATCTCCTGTATGGTTCTATTTTGCCTTTCCACTTGTCCGTCGCATTGAGGGTGGTAAGCAGTGGTTCTAGTCTTATGGATTCCCATGATGTTATATACCTCATGCATTAGATTACTCTCAAAGTTAGCACCCTGATCAGAATGAATAGCATCTGGAGGGCCAAATCGTGAAAACAATTTGGAGACTAGAATCCGCGCAACGGTTTCAGATTTTTGGTTTTTAGTTGGAAAAGCTTCACACCATTTGGTGAAATGATCTCCAACAACAAGGAGATGTCTATTTCCTCTGGTTGTTTCAGGAAGGGGTCCCATATAATCCATGGCCCAAAAGACAAAAGGCTCGCTAACAATAATTGGCTGAAGTGGGGCCTTTCCTTGACTACTACAGGTTTTGCTCTGCATACACTCAGGACAAGACTGNGGGGGGGGGCTAAATCAGCCCCCCCTAGCGGTTTTTCTTCTGTGGATTTTTACCAAGTGCACTTACAACGTTGAGACTTTCTGACTTTTAGTTTATATCCTTCTTACAATCAAAAATTAATTTTTTAGAAAAATTAAATTCATTCCAGGGGGTAAACACACTCAATTTTCGAGAGATGTCTGTGTAAAATTTCGAATAAATCCTATTAAAATCTGCAGCTAATGTGATAAAATGATGAAAGACGAGGAACATATACTATTTTTGATCCTCTATCCAACCAACTAGTTTTTTTGTAATTTAAACGCGTAATTGTACGTATGTCGGCACTACGCATGCGCAAATTCTTTGAATTCCTGTGTGATGACGTCATCACTTTTCGCTAATTTTTCTTTACAAAGCAATTGTTATTTATCCACAGAATACACCAAAATTTGACTGATGTCCCTACTGCATTCCGTTTTCTCACAATCAACGATTGAAGATTTTTAGTACTGAACCCTATTGATTTTGAAAATGCAACATTGTGACGTCATGGGCAGGTCACGTGTCATAACTAAAAATAGATTGCATTTTTGGGTTCATCTCATGATGTACTATACACATGCCAAGTTTCATGGCTCTATGTTGTACAGAAAAGAAATAAAATAGGGGGGGCCGAATCAGCCCCCCCCCTGGTCTTCCTAGAGCATCAAATACCCTAGGCTTGATAGGGTTAACTAGTTCATCAAGGATAGATAAAAATCTTGGCCTTGGTTATCAACTTGTGCCAAAACAGCGCCAATGCCATAATCAGAGGCATCTGTTTGTAATATAAATGGTTTATCAAGCTGAGGATATGCAAGAACTGGAGCACTACACAGGGCTTGTTTAAGTGTAGCAAATGCCTCAATTTGAGCCTGACCCCAGGAAAAAGGGATGCTCTTCTTTGTGAGCATTGTCAATGGTAAGGCAACAGTTGCAAAATTCGGAATAAATTTGCGATAATACCCTGCTAGGCCTAAAAATGACAGTACTTGTTCAACAATAGAAGGGGGTGATACATTCAGTACTGCCTTCACTTTATCGCCATCAGTATGCACACCTGCTGCAGAAACTGTATGTCCAAGATACGAAACTTTTTGTGACCCAAATGTGCATTTTGATGCTTTAAATTTCAAGTTATGATGTTGAAGTCGACTTAAAACAGTTTCTAGACGTTCACAGTGCTGCTTAATTCCGTTAGATGGTACTATAATGTCATCAATATAGCAAAGGCAGCACAAATAGTGGTGAATCCCCAGTGTCGACTGAATGCGTAACAACTGATGTATTACCAAGTGTATTATCAAAAACATCACAATACTTTGACAGGGTAGAAAGCAAAGCCTTCCGGTCGTTTTCACTCAAAGCGGGACTGATAGCTGACTCTAATTTGTGCATGGTTGTTTCCTGCAAAATACTACCAACAACTTGAGTGTGACCATGATCTTGGTTACTGTTTGATGGTTGATGAACTACTGGGCAGAATTCTGCAATTTGTATACCATTTTGAATTCAATTCTCTCTTGTCCTGTATTCAAAAGCCTTACTGGTAGGGAGCGATTATTTGAAGTACATATTGAGTAAGCAGAATGCAACCCAGAGGCCCCTGGAGAAATTGGTGTTACCATGCCTAATGTATTTTTGCACTTTTAGAAACCAAGCCAGCAGCTATAATTTCTGTCCTAGGTGAGACAACAATGCTAGACACTAGCTTGACTGTTACAGGGCCTCTTGTTGCGCACTGTTCAAAGGTTGAAAAATCACTTTCATTCTCTAATTCCTTAGTGGGCTGAATAGGAGTCACTGGTGTGTGACCGTGGCGCCCAGCGAGAAAATATTGTGACTGATCAAATACTACTTCTAATTGATGAGACTTAATGAAATCCAACCTAATATGCACTGCAATGGTTCTAATAAATTATCACAAACAAGCAACGGTATGTCATAAATATAACCACTATCAGAAAATTGTAATTGACCCTGAGACCCCCCATATGATATCAAAGACTGTCCGGTAACAGAAACACACTGATTGGAGCAACTGCTACTAATAACTGGCCGTATGCCTGCCCATATGTAGCAAAATTCAAACCATAAAATTTTCAATTCAAGATGGAATTTATTTATTAAATGCAAACCAATGCACGTAATTTCACGCAAATTTTCATTCAATGCAAACATTTCTTCAGTAATATGTCGATACAATTTCATTCAAACGTTTGAACAATTTCATTCAAACGTTTGAACAATTTCATTCAAACGTTTGAACGATTTCATTCAAACCTTTGAACAATTTCATTCAAACCTTTGAACCAATTCATTCAAACGTTTGAGCAATTTCATTCAAACGTTTGAACGATTTCATTCAAACCTTTGAACAATTTCATTAAAACGTTTGAACGATTTGGGAAGGCCGAGGAGATGCTGACAGTGGGGATACTTGGGGCGGAGGGCTTACTAGTTACTAACAGACTTAACTGCCTTCTCCGCCCTTTTTCGCAGTGGAAAAGTAAGTCTGCACTCAGGCTAGAGGTTTACTCAAAGGCTATTGAGATTGAAAAAGAGACTGAATGGTTGAATGGTATGTATGACCAGGCCGCTTAAAGATGGGCGACTTCGGTTCGGTGCTAGAGGAGTTATTAACCAGTGTATTAGTGAAGTCAGAGTCACTCAACCCCGAAAGAAACGTGGATGCAGTAAATTACGCTCATTTCCAGGAACATATGGAGGTACACTTGGATCTTGTAGAAAGTACAATTAAACTTCTCAGGCAGTTACAGAGTCGAAATCTGCGTGATAATAACGAAGTTTTGCCTGATGACATAAAGAAACTACACGACCTGGAGGAAATATTCAGTCATGTACAGAGAAAATTTATTCAGGTTTATCTAGCGGCCCAGGCAAGGAATTTATGTCAGATACCAACGCATCTTTCGCACACAGGAGTATCTGGTAGGCCATCCATTATCGTACCTAAAGAACTGCTGGAGGAACTGCGTGGTTTGGGGTTTACATGGGTTAAAATTGCAAGCATGTTTGGAGTTTCTCGTTGGACTATAATGCGTTGAGTAGACGAATACCAACTGACGGGGCTAAAGATTTTCACAGAAATCAGTGATGACGAAATTGATAAAATTGTTAAAGAGTACAACAGCCGTCATGGTGCATCTACGGGGGAACCATTCCTTTCTGGCCATTTCCGCTCTCTTTGTCTACATGTTCAAAGGCGTCGTATAAGGTCGAGCATCAACAGAGTCGATCCGGTAAATACAGCATTGCGTTGGGGCGCATTGGTTTCGAGAAGAGCATACTACGTTGCTTGGCCAAATTCTTTGTGGCACATTGATGGACACCACTCATTAATCAGATGGAATTTGATCATTTATGGTTGCATTGATGGGAAATCAAGAAAAGTGATGTTCCTTGAATGTAATCCAAATAATCTAGCTCAAACGGTTCTGGATCTATTTCAGAGCAGCATCCAGGAGAACGGTGGACTTTGGCCATCGAGAATTAGAGTAGATTATGGCGTAGAAAATGGTCTCATTTGCGATGCCATGGTATTTTATCGAGGAGAAAGAAGAGGAAGTTTCATCGCCGGTTCTTCTACGCGAAACCAAAGAATTGAGAGGCTGTGGCGAGATGTTTTCAGGTGCGTATGCCACATGTTCTACTATACATTCTATGCGATGGAGCAGTCCGGCATCCTGGATATTGAAAACTCTGTTCATATTTTTGCCTTGCATCTCATATTCTTGAAAAGGATCAATTTTGCTCTTACCGAGTTTAAAGAAATGTATAACAACCATCGTCTGTCAACGGAGAATGGTTGGACTCCGAATCAGATATGGCTAAATGGTATGATGGATAACGCAAACCCTTTAAGTGATAACAGCGTCGATGATACAATAAGTGACTCAGAAAGCTATGGAGTGGACGAGACGGCACCCGTCTCATTAGAGCAATCTAGTAACAATGTTGTAGTGCCTGAATTGAACATTCAAAATGCTGATTTGATTGCAGAGCACGTTAATCGTACTATAAATGTCACTGCGCCTGCTAATGATAATGGAATTGGCATCTACTTGGCTGTTTTGGAAGAAGTTGTACAAAGACTGGAGAGCTCACAATAGAGAAAACAAAGTTACAACAACAAAACTAAATATTTGAATATGATAAAAATAAAATCAGAGGTTAAGGATATTTTTATATCTTATTTTTGTAAGAAATGTACTGTATTCGGGAGTACTTAAATAAATCAGGTAAATGTAAACTGATCTAAAAAAATCAACCAGTAACCTGGAAAGAAAAAACCTACAGGGCTCTGACATGACACCTGCTAACAATGTGTCAGATGGTATAAATAGGAAGTACACTGAAGGTGCACAACACTTTTGGACCACACTATTGACTATAAAATGGTTTTTTCTACCAAATAATGTCTGTGTTGCATGTTCTTTCCTACATTTTGCCTGCCATAGGTTAAAAAAGTGGGTTAGTATCACAATTTGGGGCCCCAACTCTTGCCAATAAGGGGGCACCAAGCAGAGTCTCTTCTAAACGGGATTATCTGTCCCCTAAATTCACCACTGGTCATAACATACTTCACAATACATTTCAGTTAACCTAGTACTGGAGAAAAGGACTTGACTGTGGAACTAATACAGTTAGGTACCTATAAATAGGAAAAACACATAAGGAAATTTAAATTCCCAAATTTTTAACAAAACAATGCATAAACCCATGGAGATTTAAATTCTCAATTCCCATTTGCGGGTACCTAGCTGGCCAGCACCTTTGCCAACAAAAATGAATATTAACTAGAAAAACTCTTAGATTCAAAGAAGTAATCAACAAAATCAAACATCCTTACCACTTCCTACTTAGGATTAAATAATTTTTTAACAGTGATAAAAACCTTGTGACCTAATCATGCACATTTATTAACAAAACTGATATCAAGCCTCTTCTCAACATTTAGGTACACCAACAATGTTTTTGGCCATATAACTGCCATTTTATTGCAAAATACTGCAAACTAGGTAATCATTCAATAGAGCTTAGCAAGTGCAACTTAAATCTTGAAAAAGGTTTGAAACTTTGGTGACTAAGGAGGGTTTATTCCCTTGGAATTTCGTTCAGGTTGTCTATTACGCATACCAAATTTGGCATTATTTGAAACAGTGATGTCTCTTGATTAGGAATCTATAAGCAGAATAGTTGTTCCTTCTGAAAGGGCACACAACTGACCATAGTGCAATCTATAAACACAATGGCTAAACCAGCCACTCTATGCAAAATCTAACTTTATATTAACATTTGGGAAGACCTGCACTTTCAAATAATGTGCTGGAAAGTGTGCAGGAGGTCTGAAAAATTCATGAAAATAAATTCCTAAACTTCCCAAGGGATTAAACCCCCTCAAATCATGGAACTTCATTTAATCAAAGTGCCACTTGCTAAGCTCTTTTAAATGATACCTACAGTAGTTTGTAGCATTTTACCAAAAACGTTTTTTGACTACATAAATATTGGGAACACACTTTGGCAAGGTACCCCAGGCCTAAGATCAACAGAACAAATTCAGCATAAACATAACATTTAAAATACCCCAGCTAAGTTGCGTTATATCAGTTAGAGTACTGCTTTAACTTGTTCATCTGCTGATGAATCTAGACAACTCCAAAAACTGTGTCATTAAGGAATGCAGTGTCATAGACCTCAAACAAATCAGACTCTTCAGGAACTTCATCTGTCAGCAAGCCTCTTGGCAGTCGCAGTACATTAGAGCATGTATGAGAAGATGGTATGAATCTGTATATAGATTTCTTAGCCTGAAAAAGAAATGGAACCTTTACAATACATTAAACAAATTTGATACTAAATGTGGTTACTAAAAATTATTTACTATGGAGGAGGTGATGCAAAGAAACAGACAAATTTCTGGCAAACTGAGGCCTTTTGAACCTATGTTCTCATCAGAGTGTGTTCTCGTGAAATGTAAAGTCATACTCTGATGAGAACATAGGTTCAAAAGTCCTCAGTGTGCCAGAAATTTGTCTGTTTCTTTGCGTCCACCTCCTCCATAGTATCTAATTTTTACTAGTATCATATATATATACTTAAAAACATAACACAGAAGTTGCTAGTAGTATACACCATTGTTATAGTTTCCATTTTCCATATATATATTATGTTGACACAAATTTTGTTTCCTTGTCTTCATCTGCTATGGAATCCTTTCTCTTAAATTTGGGTAGAATCGATAGAAAACAGATATTTCTCCTGTTGCATATTCCTTGACTTTGCAAAAGCTTTTGATACAGTAGACCATGACATCTTAATTAGCAAGCTTGAATATTATGGTATCAGAGGGATTGCTTTAGACTGGTTTCGTTCTTACCTACAAGACAGAACACAATGCGTATACGTCGGTGGTGAACTTTCTGATTCCCTCGGCATCAAACATGGAGTGCCACAAGGTAGTGTGTTAGGCCCTTTATTATTTCTGCTTTACATTAATGACATCCCTCAAGCATCAAATGTTCTTAGCTTCCATTTGTTTGCCGATGATACCAGTCTTTTCTTCTCCCATCCAAATATCAATGTTATAGAAAATACAGTAAATGCAGAGTTAGGAAAAATTTCAGACTGGCTAATTGCTAACAAACTTACTCTAAATACCAAAAAGTCAAATTTTTTGCTAGTGCACCCTAGACAAAGGAAACCTTCACGCAAAGTAAACCTTTCTATAAACAATGAGCCCTTAGTAGAAGCAGATCATGCAAAATACTTAGGCGTGTTAATCGACAATAACCTCTCCTGGAAATACCACATCCAACAAATTAATATAAAAGTTGCCAAGAGTCTTGGCATTATGGCCAAAATGAGACATTTTGTATCAGAAAATACCTTGACAAATATTTACAATGCTTTCATTTCACCCCATATCAACTATGGTATAACTAACTGGGGAGGAGCCTACACTACGCATCTCGACCCAGTGCGAAGGAAACTAAAACGAGCAGTGAGACTCATGAGTTTTAAAAAACATAACGTACATAGTGCACCTCTCTTCAAATCATATGGCCTACTAAACCTAGACGACTGCTACAAGCTTGAGTGCGCTAAGTTCATGTATGACGTATCAGCAGGAAATGTAGAGGAACATTTCCAAAACCTCTTCCAACCAGTTAACTCAAGGCATAATATTCAAACGAGACAAGCAACTGCAGGTCACTTTTCTCAACCCCTAGTTAGAACAAACTATAAACATAATTTCATCACGAATTACGGAGTAAAGGTATGGAATGAAACTCCAAGAGAAATACGAGACTCTAAGAGTAAGAAAATGTTTACTAAAAGATACAAAACATGGTTACTAAATAGCTACAGCTAAATTTTGAATTTCTCCCTTGAACCATCCCTATCAAATACCTGATCAACTAAACTCCGAAATGACCATAATTATAATAACAGAACGGTTTTTCTTTTATTTTACTTTTCTTTTATTTTATTTTTCGTTAGTGTTAGCGTTAAAAAAAAAAAAATTTGTATTCATTAATCACTGAATGTTTAGTTTGATAGAGGCAACGGGCACCTGGCCTGAAAGCTCATTAGAGTTCTTTCTAGGTGTCCTAAGCTACTAATTTGTTATTAGATCGGTAGTAAAGTATTAAAAGTTCGTATGTTAAATCGTGTTGATGTTTTTAGCTACCGTAGATATGTTGTTTATTAGTTTAATAGCTTGAATTTTGATGAAAATGAATGAAATGAAAAAAAATGGTACCTGTTCCACTGGTGTGGAAAAAACAAATTTTTTTTTAACTCTAGCAAACCTAAAAATTGAGTGATCTATTCAGTTTTTGAGTGTTTCATATCAGCATAAGTGGTTTGAATGTAAAATGTTATTCAACACCTAGAAAACTGTTTTCTTACCTAAGAATTCTTGAGAGACAATTTTAACTTTTTAAGAATTCTTGCTTAAAAACTTTGCAGTCATTGATACCTTTCAAGAATTCTTGAAAATTCTAAAGAATTCTTAAGAATTCTTGTCATGTCAATGTTTGCAAGGACTGTTCTATAGGAGCAATCAGTGAATTGCCAACAAACCGGAGGAATATTGCCAGGTTCAAAATGTATACTGGGATGTTCATAAAATGCAAGGACTGGTTCTTCGGTAGCTCCAGTACAAAATGCAAGGATTCTGCCAAGGGTTACAGGGTTTCTTCTGCCACTAGCCACATCCCTGACATATTTTACAAACATCGCATAAACCTGTTTCTCTCTTGATATTGCAGAAGAACCTTCCTCACTGAATTCTGGTTGCAGTAGCTTCAACAATTTCTTTGCAGACAAGGCAACTTCATTGGGTCTCAACAGATACAATAACACAGGAAAAGTCTTGAATAATTGTAGGAGACCCAAATTGCTTAGGCCTTTCTGTAGCTCAACAATACACTTATCATCAGTATCAAAGAGGAGCTTCTCTATGATGGAGTTGGGAATGAAGGATGGCAGTTGCCCATTCTGGAGGAGTGCAATTCCAATCATTGCACCAACATTTTCATAATCCTTACTCAAGAGCTCTTGCAGTCCCCGGTCAAAATATTTCTCTTTTATTGCAATATTCATTAATCTTATCCATTCTTTTGGTGGCCCTCCTAAGTCCTGAGCCATCTCAGCCATAAAGTCAACTTCAAAAGTGATGTTGAAATCATCAATGCAACGCAGCTCATCAAATGTTGAAATTAAAATGTTGTCCCGATCAACAGAGATGTAATTTGTGTCACCCTCAATCACATCATTCTGGGCAGTCATCTCTAGTGGTCTGCCTTTCACTAGCTCTATTTGTGCAAGCCTTAAAATTTCAACAGGGTCTAAAAGCCCCGTTTCTTTGATTTTATTTATTAAAGCCTCAATCTTTGGTTCACTGTCTGCATCAATAACAACCACTGCTTCTTGTGAACCTAGGGATGCATCTACTTTTGGTTGTGGCTTCTGGGAATCTTCATCACTGTGCTCTTCGTTAAAACATGATGTCATCAAAACACTATCATCATCGTTCTGTCTATTTTCATAGCAGAAGGCAGAACTTTCGTTTACCCTGACATAAAGCAAACCTTGTCCTGCCATTTTTTTTACCACTGGATAATTGTACTCCATGGCTGATCCTAACTGAAGGATAGAAACTTTTCTCCGTTTAACTTTAACAAATTCAAAGTCATCTTCACCTGCCAAGGGAAATTTCTGAACAATTGATTCCTGTAAAGCTCTCCTTTTTTTTTTTTTATACATTCCATTAAAAAACTTACAATACATATTACTTGTTACACTACTTACAAGATACGATACCCTACTACCAGAACAATACCAATCGGAGTGAAAAACTACAACTACCTCATGGCAACATAAAACAGGAAATACGAACATAGCACTACACGTGACTGCTAGAGAGAAAAAAGACAATAAAGTAACTAATACAAAAGAAAAAAAAACAGGAAACATTTACTTAAACGGGGACTTTGGTGGTTGAATGACTTACTAAGTTTCAAATTCCTAATCAAACCGACCAGTTTTATGGATAAAGCTGAGAGTTAACAGAAGTATATCTTTATTGAGAATATCAGGAAAATCTTTATCACCATACAATAAAATCTGCATTAGAAACTCATTTGAAAGATTTGTATGTCCAAGTGGTCGTAGTAAGGCAGAAACTCCAGCGAGAAGATCTCTACGTGGTACTTCAAAAGAAGGGCAGAGCAACAAAAAGTGCTCCGTATCCTCGATGCCATCGTTGGTAGGGCACATTGGATTTATAGTATCTCTGAAATTGTGGTTGAATTTGTGAAAATTTAATTTACTGAGACCAACCCTAAGTTGGGAAAGATAAGATAGTCCTTTTGGGTCATGTATTCGAAAGACAGATTTAGGAAGGGGGCGAATTTTGGATAGCAGCTTTGTCTTAAAAGCAGCAATAGAAGGCGCAAGTCTAATTTCTGGATCAAGCTTATTCCATTCAGATAAGCAGTGAGGATAGAAACTGGATTTAAATTTTTCAGTCCTTGTCCTTATTTGCCCGATGGCATCCTGCTTGCGAAGAGAGTATCGAGACTGCCGCAGTGGTGGTATTGGATCCGTGGTATATTTAGGAGTCAGATTATTTGTGAACTTATAGAATAAGATAAGGCGTCTGCTCCACCTACGGGAGCTTAATGATTCCCAGCCTAGCTCTGCATACAGCTTCTCTCTCGACGTACCCTTCCATGTTCCGGAGACAGCAAGAGCAGCAGAATACTGAACGGACTCTAACTTCTCCATGAAATTTGGCAAAGTTGTATTGCCACTAAATTCACATACTTTTGCAGGAATATGATAGATAACATCCCCATAGTCTAGATGGGGTCGCACGTACAGCTTATATAATTCGTTAAGTGTATGTCTGGGGAGATATTTGGAGAGATATTTCAGCAGACCGATACCCCTACGTGTTTTAGTGATAGCTGCTTTGATATGAGCAGAAAAAGACAATGTTGAGTCAAGAAAAAGTCCCAAGTGTTTATGCTCGTCTACTTTCTTTACAGGTGTGTTGTTAAAAAGTATCACTGGATGGTCAATTTTGTTTCTTTTCCTCGAAAATGTTACTTCAACAGCTTGCTTTTGTGGATCAGGATTAAACGACATCCTCCAGTCATGAGCCCACTGCTTTATCAACTCTAAGTCATGATTCATATCATTGGCAGCTGTATTGGAGTTTTTGACGACCGTGAATAACGACGTATCATCAGCGAAAAGTTTAACATTACACTTTAAGTTTTCGGTTAGATCATTTATGTACACAAGAAAAAACAATGGTCCCAATATAGAACCCTGTGGTACTCCAGCCGAGATATCTCCCCAAATAGAACATTTCCCGTTCAGAACAGTTCGCTGTTTTCGATCCTTAAGAAAGCTTTGAATAAGAGAAAGAAGTTTTCCTGAAACACCACACCGTTTAAGTTTGTAAACAAGTCCATCATGCCATACCTTGTCAAAAGCTTTCGAAATATCAAGATAAACAGAACGGACATCAAGTGGAGGATTACAGTCGAATGCTTTAAAGATGGTGTGAGTTATCGATATTAGTTGATTGACTGTCGAGTCACCTGGACGAAAACCTGACTGATTTGGATTAAGTAGCTCACACGAGACAAGGTGCGAGTATAAAGAATCGTATATTAACTTTTCAAGAATTTTCCCAAAAATAGGAAGAAGAGAAATTGGACGGTAATTTCCTTTCACATTTTTCTCATTCTTTTTATGGACAGGCACAACATTTGCACATTTCCATATTTGGGGAAAATGACCACACCTCAAACAGTTTGTGAATATTATCTTTAGTGGAACAACTAATGCAGCATCACTTAATTTTATCATTCTCATAGATATTTCGTCCCAGCCATGAGCTTTATGAGGATCAAGTGATCTGATAATGTTCAGTATCTTTTCATCAGAGATAACAAAGTCATTTATCAGAGTAGTAGCTACTGGAATATGTTGGGGGATTTCGCTGCCGGTGTCAATTGTCGTACACTGAAGTATGAAATAGTCATTGAATATTTGTGCCTTTTCAGTGAAATCAGTTATGAATAATCCATTTTCTAAAAGAGGTGGAATTATGGGGATCTTAGCCTTATTTAGAACAGTGTTGATTAAAGACCAATAGGTCCTGCTGGAGGTCTCAGGGTTTGCTAAGGTGTTTCCAACCTTAAGAAAATAATTACGCTTTGCATCTTCAATCAATTTCGAACCTTCAGTTATCATTTTTTGTATTCCTTCAAGCCTGTCGACTGGCTGACCCCTCCTCATGAAATTTTTATAAGCTCGATTCTTTTTCCTCAGAAAATTTTTAACAGTTTGTGTTATCCAGGGTGCTTGGCAAGGCCGGATGGTTTTAACCTTGTTTGGTATATAATTAGAATAGATATTCAAAAGAACTTCATTGAGAAATTTGACCTGTTCATTTGGACATATTATTCTGTCAAGATGCTCTTGCCAACGGAACATTTCAATACTTTTTCTGATCGCTACAAAATCTGCCTTGTCATAATACCAAACCTTACGGGTGAAAGGAGGTTTTGCTATGTTAGACACAGACAATTTACCATAAACAATTTGATGATGACATTGCTCATGTAATGATTGATGAACACCAGATTCGATAACGAGGTTGGGCTGATCAGTAAAAATTAAATCAATGCAAGATTTAGAATCCCCCATGAAGTGTGTTGGTTCTGATATTAACTGATGAAGTCCAAGTTCAGAAACGAAAGGCTCAAATACTCTTCCCTCGTTATTTTCGATATCATTTTCCCACCATTGAGTTGATCGACAGTTAAAGTCACCAGTGATAACTACACTGAAAGGATTTTCAGCATGCATTTTGGAAAGCAGCAACTCGAAATTTATTGTGAAATCATCAAACTCACCCTGGTCCTGACTTGGACTTCTGTAAATTACGACAAAAAAGTACTTTTTTCTGTTTAATTGGATCTCACACACAACACATTCGGGGAGAGTCACAAGGTCAGATCGATTTTGTGAAGGAAGGGATTCTTTGATGTAAAGCCCAACACCACCCCTTTTGATATCATGTGGATGGTTACTTTTGATAAAAGTATAGCCATCTAGTGCCAATCTACTTTCCTCGATCGTGCTATCAAGGTGGGTCTCAACAACTCCAATCATGTCGTAGTTGTAAACCGAGTTGTATGCCTCGATCAGGGACACTCGTAAGAAATCATACGCAGTAATACTATTCAGATTCCAGGTACAAAAATCAAGTGTGTCGGGGCCGGGGTTCATTTCTATATCACCGCTGAGCAGAATTGTTCTAAAAACCAACCATTTTATATGCAGTGCGCAATACGCTAGGCATGCAGTGTGAAAATAGGCGTACTTAGAGTGAAAGTACTTATACCGAACAATAACCATGACACCAAGGGGGATTCGCTTGACAAGCTCAACAGTCGTGTAAAGTACTATCTTCACAAAGTGATGCACACGGGCGAACAAAGGCAAGAAACATGACTGTGTTTCCACAGAGTGCACTGTAAAAAATTGTAATGTTAATGTCAAGGGTAACGCAATAACAGGATGGAGATCAAAGGATTCTGGCAATTATGACAGTTTAGGATGGCAGTACCATCAAAAAGACATTACTACTACAAGACTATGTTAATTCTGGTACTCAAGTATGTTGCAATGCTATATGCACCAAAACGTCACCACATTTGACTGAATGTTTTAAACTGATAGAATGTTGAATCATTAATGCTGTCATTCTGACCTAGATTTTAGCATCTCTAACAATTCATGGATAACAATGCTATGATGGCTTGCAAATACAAAGTGATTAATTCTTTTTTATTAGAGAGTTGATTTTCACTACTTTTTTAAGCTTTGTGGCACTTTTAATAGTATTACTTTTAGTATTTGATCTACTCATATCTAAAAAACTATAGTGCTCAATAAAACCTCTCTTAATTCGGTGAAATCTGGTAACATTTTAGCAACACCTATTCTTGCAAGCACAGATACCAATACAGAATTAGAATCAATTTTATTTTGCTTGATTACGTATAGTTGAGTTCAAGAATCTAAAGTGTTGCAAGCTTGATTTATCTCCCTTTGCGACAAGGAATATGTTCGGCCAGTAGCGGTCATCGGGTCAACTTTAGTTAGTATGCTAGATCTTGGTACAACAAGAACATCTTCTCTTCTTGGATACGTGAATGATGTTGCTGGTCCAGATGGATGTAAGAATGTCACTTTCACTTCACTGGTTTCAATTCTTGCATCTACAACATGTGCAAGCCACCATTTGCCAGCATACTTGCACGTAATATAGCCATGAATTTCAATCCATGGCAATTCATCTCTGGTTTCTTGAATGCTAACACTGACTACATTCGAAGACTCTGATAAGGAAAATTCCCTTGTAACTAACTTGCTTTTTGAACCTGCAACTGGTACAAAGGTATGTAATTTTTGCGTTCCTTGGATGGTCCTACTTTTTTCAAGTCTGTCAGCGATTATGCCCTCTTCTTCTGCGACTTCCTCTTTTGGTACAAATTTAAATGCAACGGTAGGTAAGGTATCCTTAGCCCATTCAAAAAGCTGCAAAGGTGTCTGCAATTGGTCGTTGTATGGTCTCTGAAGACTAGCTCTTGCTGCCAAACGCTTAACTGTGCCACCAACTCCATCACATGGACCTTTACCATGGGATGTCACAAAAAAGTGCCATTCGGCTGGCATTCCAAAATCTTCTTCGTGATAGGCAAGATTGATGAAATTCTTCTTGTTCTTGTATTGGGAAGCTGCTCCATCAGAAAAATATATGACTTTCTCAAATGGAAGATTATCTTTCAGATGTGCAATGAGTTTTCGCTGGAATCGATGAACTGCAATTGTATCGTGAGTCAGGCAATCAAATATAATTCATAATTACAAAGCTCAGGCTTTTCAAATTTGTATTCATATCGCCAGGCAACTGAAAACGATGATAGATCACAAAAGGGTGGATGGTTGCTTGGCTGTTGTTCCAATGAAAACCTTGCGCTGCATCCTGTAGGACAAAGGAATAGTTTTCAGCAAAGTCTCCAATTACAAGTACTTCTCCTTCCATTGGTCCTTCCTTGATCTTTGCTACGTAGCTTGCTTGTAGTCTTGCTATAAATGAATGTCTTCAAAGCACTAAGAGACTTTCAAGAAGTGTTGATATGAAGTCTTCTGTGTTCTTGGTTATANTCCTTAGCCCATTCAAAAAGCTGCAAAGGCGTCTGCAATTGGTCGTCGTATGGTCTCTGAAGACTAGCTCTTGCTGCCAAACGCTTAACTGTGCCACCCACTCCATCACATGGACCTTTACCATGGGATGTCGCAAAAAAGTGCCATTCGGCTGGCATTCCAAAATCTTCTTCGTGATAGGCAAGATTGATGAAGTTCTTCTTGTTCTTGTATTGCGAAGCTGCTCCATCAGAAAAATATATGACTTTCTCAAATGGAAGATTATCTTTCAGATGTGCAATGAGTTTTCGCTGGAATCGATGAACTGCAATTGTATCGTGAGTCAGGCAATCAGATATAATTACAAAGCTCAGGCTTTTCAAATTTGTATTCATATCGCCAGGCAACTGAAAACGATGATAGATCACGAAAGGGTGGATGGTTGCTTGGCTGTTGTTCCAATGAAAACCTTGCGCTGCATCCTGTAGGACAAAGGAATAGTTTTCAGCAAAGTCTCCAATTACAAGTACCTCTCCTTCCATTGGTCCTTCCTTGATCTTTGCTACGTAGCTTGCTTGTAGTCTTGCTATAAATGAGTGTCTTCGAAGCACTAAGAGACTTTCAAGAAGTGTTGATATGAACTCTTCTGTGTTCTTGGTTATAGTTTCCAGGCTGGTCCTATCAACTGAAACCCACGACTTGTAGGTGATTTCATCGACATCTAAACGGTCAAAAATGGTTGATAACTGTATTTGAAGTTTCTCCTTGTTACCACATGATTCACATCTACCTAAATAGCAGTCAGGATGAGCTGGGTTGCAAGTAAGAGAAGCTATTAAATGGTCGTAGGTTATCTTTTGGTGATAATCGTCGCCTGCTAGCTCTCCGAAGATAGGCAAACTGGATATTCTTGAACCTTCCAGCATTAGCTTTACATTCTGATGTATTGTACACACACAGACGCTGTGTGTTCCACTACCTCCTGGCAATACCACATTTTTTGGGCGCAAGGAGGCAAATTTTGAGAACCCAATTTTAATATGAGTCTCATCTTTAAACTCTCTGTAAGCTTCCTTTAGGTTGCACAAGATAAGACGCTTCTGTACCTTAACCTTTTCCCCATCTAGGTTCATTGATACACAGTCTTTCATTCCAGGCATTTGACGGCTTATNAATGGTCGTAGGTTATCTTTTTGTGATAATCGTCGCCTGCTAGCTCTCCGAAGATAGGCAAACTGGATATTCTTGAACCTTCCAGCATTAGCTTTACATTCTGATGTATTGTACACACACAGACGCTGTGTGTTCCACTACCTCCTGGCAATACCACATTTTTTGGGCGCAAGGAGGCCAATTTTGAGAACCCAATTTTAATATGAGTCTCATCTTTAAACTCTCTGTAAGCTTCCTTTAGGTTGCACAAGATAGGACGCTTCTGTACCTTAACCTTTTCTCCATCTAGGTTCATTGATACACAGTCTTTCATTCCAGGCATTTGACGGCTTATTCTGATGTTTATGCCGGAAGAAGCTGATGATGGACCGCCCACTCCGAGAAAGTGCAAAGATTGGATGTGGCTTGAATTGATGGTTATCCTTATTCACAACGCGCACAATGCATTGTGGTAATCGTAGTGTTGGATCCCTGATCGCGCTATGTAAACATATGGCGAACTGGCATATGATCATGACAAATTGCGGATTCCTCAATAAGTATAGATTAAACTTGATTTCTTACTTAACAAATGCTTAATTTAATTATTTTCAAAGCTCTGGCCCAGGCTAAAGTTGCAGTTGGAGCGACAAGAATTCCTCAACAGAGAAAGATGAGGCAAGATGGCTTGGCGGGCCTATTATGCTATCTCCTTGTGTTGAGAGTTGACTGACCCCAAGAAGAGGTAAAATACTGATGTCAAATTCGAGCGAAAGTTTATGGAAGAGATGCAAATGAGAAACTAATTACTAGTAGGATAACCAAATACTATTGTTGCTCCTTCAAGATTTACCGTACTGATCGAAACATCGAAAGAAGCGACGCCATGAATGGAGGGCTACATTTGGACTATCATTCTTGCGACCGACTTGGTCATTTCCTCTTTGATCAGCGTTAATGTAGTTTAAGTAATTTGTGGAAGTGACCTTCCTTGACGTAGCATTGTTTCATATGTCATTCCAGGAATTACAAATCGGCATTTGGACAAATATGTGAAAAGTTTTCTCCCTCTGGTGAGACTAACGAATGGGCCTAGGCTTGACTGTCTGATCTAGATAGTGTCCCGGTGTTCAGTACTAAAGTAATATAAGAGAAGTTGCTGTTAACTATGCACAGTGTGCTCCTTGAAACATATTTCTTCCAATAGAACAAGCATAAATCTATGTTTGAGCGTTTTCCGAATGACTTTATTTTTCTCAATAAATAGTTGCCAGGAAGACAACGCAAACGTAACCCTCCTTTCATGGAGTCGCTTCTTGCGATCATTTGTTTTGATCTTCCTTCTGTCAGTGGGGTAAACTTTGAGGGAGGGAACAATGTTATTTGGTTATCTTACTAGTAATTAGTTTCTCATTTGCATGTCTTCTATAAACTTTCGCTTTAATTCTACATCGGTATTTTACCTCTTCTTGGGGTCAGTCAACTCTCAACACAAGGAGATAGCGTAATAGGCCCGCCAAGCCATCTCGCCTCATCTTTCTCTGTTGAGGAGTTCTTGTCGCTCTGACGGTAAATTTAGCCTGGGCCAGAGCTTTGAAAATAATTATATTAAGCATTTGTTAAGTAAGAAATCGAATTTCATCTATATTTATCGAGGAATCCGCAGTTTACCGTGATCATATGCCAGTAAGCCATATGTTTCATAGCGCGATTAGGGATCCAGTGCTACAATTACCACAATGCACTGCGCGCATCATGAATAAGGAGAACCGTCAATTAAAGCATCAAAATCCATTGGGTTTGCACATCTATATGTTTTGAAAAAGAAAAGCTATTACATTTCTGTATCTCTCTCGCATTTGATGTCAGGTGCGATGTGTATGATTTGCGATAGCGCAACATTACTCATGCAAGACCTCCGAATGTTTATATTCTTATACATTTTTGCCTGACCTGCAATGCAAGACAGACTTCAGAATATTCTGTGCTTGCAGAAATATGCATATCAACATGGCAGTGTTTGAATTAGCCTCGCAACTTCATGGGAAAGCAACTCTGCACACAGTAACTGATATTATTAAAGGGTCGTCCCACAATTCCCCAATGGATCTAAATTTTCATAATTTAAAATCCGCAGGTAGAATGACGGGAACAAAAAAGGAGAAAGTACCTGATGAACAACCAACGCAGCGCACGCCTGCGCAGCTTACCAAAAGATTTCGCATACGGTAAGTTGTCGTGAAAATTGTTTGAGGTTATGGATATTGTTCTCTAATATTTGATAATTGATTCGTCACAAGACAGACTGAAGAAGAGAGCTGGCCACTTCACCTTCTGATGACTTTAATGAAGGGTTGATTGGTTGGTTTTCGATTGTCAGTTATTTGCAGATTTGTTCAATTTAAAGATGTGCTCGTTAAAGGAAAATGCCGAACCATTACTACAACGCATCGCTGAATAATTATGAGGTCATGTTGATCAGGTACACCTATAGCTCTGCTAGAAATACGAGTTTCCATAGCCCTAAGCTTGTAATTAACTTGCTTATTTATTTATGCATTCACCAAATTGTAGTAAATTTGAATAATTCAATTTTCCAGACACACACCTAAAAGAACAAACGGTCCTGTGGAAATGGATGAAACCCTCGGCCAAACAATTGAGAATGTCCTAATCAAATGGGGTCACATTACCATGCACGGAAAGGTAAGAAGAACCATATAAATCTAGGTAATATACGTCTTACAATTACTTGTATTGACTTCGAATGTATTCTTTTGTATCGAGTTCCTTGATATATAATACAGTCAACTAGATATATACAATGGACATGAATCTTTGGTGCCGTTGTTAATGGACATGTGTCCGCTTTAACGAGGAGTCCACCTTACAAAGGGAATTTCGCTAGAAGCTTGTCAATCGCAATCGGGACACAGATGTAGTGTTTGCCTTAATGGGGTGTCCCCTTTATAGAGGTGTTCCCTTTGATAAGTGTACCTTTGAAACAAGAATTCACCAGTATAGACAAATAGTAGATAGATAAATAGATCATGTTGCGAGTTGATGCGTTCAAACTTTCATGTGTAATTTTTTGTAATCTCAGAGCTCTGAAAAGAAACATGCCAACGAGGTGACAAAGAGGAAGAAGAAAAAAAGCCTCAGCAGCCAGCAGGTTGGAAAGAAATGGAAAGAAGAATTCACCAGTATAGATAAATAGTAGATAGATAAATAGAACATGTTGTGAGTTGATGCGTTCACACTTTCATGTGTAATTTGTTGTAATCTCAGAGCTCTGAAGAGAAACATGCCAACGAGGTGACGAAGAGGAAGAAGACGAAGAAGCCTCAGCAGCAGCAGGTTGGAAAGAAATGGAAAGGTAATTATTTTCTTTATTTTCAGGTAGAAAGAGCACAAACACAACTTTTCTTCTCCTTTACAACACAACTTCTCTTCCCTTTTTCTGGTGTTTTCCCTGCAATTTGCAAGGAGGGCCTTTTCTGGTATCCAGTCGTGCACATTTAGGGCAGTTCAATGTAACCCACGTTATAACCCTACCGCGGTAGCAAGAGAACGTGCAATTCTGCTATTCAGGGTGATGCAAACCACAAACAGCTTTCATCTTTAGCTAGAAACTATATCAATGATATAAACAAATGCAAAACAAATTTACCAGTTTAATGAGCACTAACTCGAAAGATTTGTTTACAACTAAAAACATTACTGGATTTTCTTTCTGTTTGTTGCTAAGAAAAACCATATTGTCGATTTTTCAAAGCAAGTGGACAAGTTACTTGCAGATATTGAGATGCCAACAACAAAGGTACTGCCTGGTGTTTTCGAATTTCAGTTTTTTACCTTCCTTAGCCGCATTTGTGTTTTGCATGATTCTTTCGATTACAATTCTTCTTTATGGATGTATTTAATGGTAAAGAATTATAAAGTAGCTATGCTAACATGCTGCATAGTTCATTTGATTATTTTTATTGCAATGTATCAAGTTTTGTGTGTTTCATGCGACAAGAGATTAACAACGACTCAATCTATTCATTTTGCAGCCAGTATTTTTTGGGGAGGTTACACACAAGACAGCAGAACCACACACACTGAATGTCTCATCCAATCGCAAGTAGCTACATGCAAGCATTCACGGCAAGAAATGACCAAGTTTCCCCATAGTGTTTTATGGGTAAATTCTTGGGAAATGTCCCGTTTCCAATGATTTCCCCACTTGGAAACGTGTCGGAAATGTACAATTTCCAACCCTGGAAACTATTGGGAAACGGGAATTTAGTTTTTCCCATGTTTTCCAAACATGAAACGCAAGATTTCCAGTGACGGTAAACGTCAAATGTAATCGGTAAACTGGGTGGCAACTCGAAGTGTGTGAGGGGAAATTGGTGTGAAATTTGAAGTGC
>REGM01000014.1:696308-707634 GCA_004194415.1 Aurelia aurita | reverse complement strand
AACACATTTCTATACTGGAGAACATTGAAAGTATTTATATTGGAGAATATCGAAGAAACGTTTGTGGATACTTAAAAAAACTGAACTTAGCAACTGTGGTCCTGGACGCAGGACTGCATGGGGCGCCCACAAATAAAATGGATATACTAGAATTAAAGCCTCGAAATATCCCTGTGGGTTTTTAGCTGACGAGTTGCAATAAGTCAGAAATCATTACACAGACATTAACAGTCGACTTATACACTTACTCCCACCATCAATGGAACTAGATTATCGTGATATCAAAATATAACATGCCGTTCGGATGCCTCCACCATACCAACACAATCCAGCCCATTATACCCGCATGCTACTACACGAAGACCGTTATCACACTTCGCAACCTTTCCAACCATACCCTGTTAGATCGCAGCTGGCATAGCTTATGGGTGGTAGGTAATACTCCCTCTTTATTCAGTTACCTTAATTATCTGTTCCCTTTGTATTGTATTTTAGTTGCATTTTACCATTTGCTTTCACTCTGTGCTGTCCAAAAAATTGTTGAAAACCCAAAACAATCTATTAATTGTGTATCAAGGCATTATTGATTGTGTATCGCTTATGGTACTTATGTCCATAGATGCTAATAGATATTAATTTTGATGAAAATGAAAATGAATGAAAATGAATGAAAATGCTCGAAGATTTGCTGGTCCTATTATCCACTTCAGTTTGACAACAATATATGTGGTGTTTCAACCATAATTTCAATGTGCCTTGCGGCTTTTGACCAGGCATCGCTTCTAGCATTGCGTGGCTTGCATGATACCAGAAACACTGGCTTTCGCTACGTGAAGCCGATTACCTTATTCAACAATTTCTTGCGAATTGCTATTGCCAAATGGCTACTTACAAACAGTGACAGTATAGGAATGGTAAGGGCATCGGATGAAGGAGATAGGAATACGCCCAGATTAGGGCAGAGCATCAGGGGAAAGGGGGGTAAACTTATGGATGGCGCGAAGCAAGCAACTGGTACGCCAGAACAAAAAATACCCACAACCCATATTGATTCTTCTCAAGGCAATTTTCAAAAACATACATTTAAGGATGATATCTGCATGAAAGAAAACGTGCCATTTGCCACTGAAACTGAAAGTGCCTCTGTTGCAAGCGATCAAAATTCGAAATCCAATGCCAAGCACAATGATAAGGAAAGAACACATCTTGGTGATGGCCATAAGGCTGGAAATGCCGCTCCACCCAATAAAGAAAACAACCCTAACTCTTCAGGCGCTGCTGAGGCGCTGCTGAATTTGGCGATAGCAATAAAGATGGGAACTCTTTACCATCCCTTACAGAAGACGACCCTGTCTCTGGTAACAATTCTAAGCACATCTATACGAAAGAAGGGGATCTTCATAGTAGCAAAAGGTTGGTAAGGCAGTTCTATCTGCTGGAGAAAATGACGCAGGTGAGCGCATTGCTAGGGATAAGACACAGCTAGGTGATAGCAATGGGGTTAGCAACTCTGTTCCATACGCTTCAGAAAACGATCTTGACCCACCAACAAATGATGAGTGCAACGACAGGGGTACCAGCCAGCTTGACAACGACGCTGCGAAAAAAGCAGGATCTCCTAGTCCTTCTGGTAAAGTTTTTGGCCTTAATGAAGTCCTACATCCAAAAAACATTTCATTTTCTTCTTTTAACGACACTGGTTCATGCCAGCAATGTACTGAGTCTAAAAAGCACAACCACTGTGATCTGTGCCCTTCTTCCCTGATTTTCTTCTATCAATATAAAGCAGTGTGACATATCGAAAAGACCCATCTTCACACAAACAAAACTGTTGTTTTTAAGGATTTCAAAATCCTCCCTTGCAAGCTTTTCCATGCAGAAAAATCTTTTGAAAGAAGTGACGTTTATCACTTCCATTGCCCAGTATGTAATGATGTCATACAGCAAAGGCAGTACTTTCTGAAACACCTTGAAATACATGAAGAGTGGTTTGGGTTGAATTTGGGGGGTGCTATGAAAACTATTCCAACAAAACCAGACACATGACCATCACAGCCACGAGAGAGACATCAGAGCTGTAGCACAAACCACGAAGCGAATGGTAACAGCGTTAATAATGAGGAGAAGAGGGTCGTTAGAGACATTTCTAATCGTCTGTCATGCGCCATTTGCGGCAAGAAAACGCACAAAAAAAGTCTGAAAAGGCATGAACGTTGCCAGCACGGAGCGCGCGAACCATATACAGCCATATGTTGTGATCCAAACGAGGGCATTTACATGGTAAAAAGGTCTACTCATTGAGGCGTTGGGTTTCCTTTCCACATACAGAAGATTGTGAATACAAATAAAGGTAATAAAATGGAATGTGAGAACGAAAACTGCAGAGATTTTATGATCATGGTAGCTAGGTCTGGAATGACTGGAAGAGAATGTGTGCATCTCATTCAGGTGAACAATGGGATCATTCAGGTGTACCAAAAAAGCTGGGACTTTCCCCGGGATTTTTTTGGGATTGATTCCCAGCTTCCCCAGAAATCTAAAAGCCGGGGAAATGAGTAAAATTCCCGGGAAAGCTGGGATTAATTTGTATTGAAACTCTTAACAGAATTTCCCGGGAAAGCTGGGATTTATCGAATCCCGGGAAATCCCGGGAAAGCTAGGACAGGTAAATTCCCGGAAAATTCCCGGGAAAGCTGGGACTCGTAAATCCCGGGAAAGCTGGGAAAGCCGGGGAAATGAGCAAAATTCCCGGGAAAGCTGGGATTAGATCGCACCCGGAAAGCTGGGAAACAAGGGAAAAGGATGGGCATTTTCGAGGAGAGCTGAGAGCTCTTGTTTATGCAAAACAGGCCAAAGCAGAAGACATTTGAAGAATGACATGTTGATTTCTTTGTAATAATAATCTAATCATACACATATGCGTGTTATAATTTATTACGATAAAAGTACGTATCAAAAACCAACCAATAACGTGTTATAAAATTCTGCTAAAGCAACAAACGCACAATAAATGATTACGAAATTGATCAGGAATCAACTACATTTTTACTACACTCATTTTTTTATAAGAAAACAGCTGAAATGGTAGGCTCAATATTCAAAAATTTGGAAGCCCTTCTAACAAAAATATATTGGCTCTATACTTTGGGCATTTCAATATAAGTGTATTGAACAGAGCGAGATCTAATGAACTAGTAGTGTATCTTCAACAAGCAACGGGCTTCCAAAAGAGATTCTTCCAAAAGGGACAATAAACAGGGCCTTTCTTTAGCTGTTACAAATTACGAATACACTTTCATATCAATATGAATTACCGCATACGTACATGGCCCCAAACGGAAGCGGCCCCGGAGAGATATTATTAATTGGCTGCAGTCATACACGTATTTTTTATAGGAAAATCTTTATAAGAAACTTGACCCTCATATCGCTAAATAATTATGAAACTCCAGTACTGGGATATTAGAAAAACCTGTTTTGAAGTGTTCAAGAGGGCACAAGAAGTAAATATGAAGGCTGTTATGAAACTCATGAGAAACTCTTAAGAAAATCTTTGCACTCAAAATCTGATAATCTTAAGAAACCTTCAGTACTGGCTCAAAGCCTTATGCTCTAATAAAAAATACGTGTATGTAATACATTTACTTTTTTTTTATATGGTCTTTTAATGTTTCGTTCATAAGTTTGGCCGTCACTGGTGATTGGTTTCTTGTCCAAACTTTGTTTACGAATGCTGTGGAGAATAATAAGGAAACATAAGTAAATTCACAACAGAGTCAAGATCCTGCAAAGCTGGATTAAAGCAGTCTTGGCTAAACGGCTAAGCAGTCTGATTAGGAAAACTTTTGGACTACAGCCTCAAACCATCCAGAATTTTAGGAATCGCCCATGTGCCCAAATTTTAGGAACCTTCTACTTTGAATATTCTTAACATTTTAACGGCATTAGGTCCTAAGATTCCCTTTGAATTGCCTTCAAAGTTTCAAAAAACTTGCTAAGAATGTTTCAAACAATACTACATTTCCATTAGTGGTCTAGGGTAAAAGCCCCTCCCACCTCAACGGTCCAATACGATTTTGTGTTTTCCCCACTATCATTCGTAGATTTGAGGGTATATGACATCTTAATTATATTAATTGGCCCCTACACGGGTTCCCTTGTTTGTGGGCACAAAATCAATGGTCTCCAAAGCTATGCAAACATTTATGAAGTGTACATAATGACTGTATCTCACCGTGAAGTGTTCTAAGGCAGGCCGGGGCGAACCTGCGCGTTTTTCTCGTCCTGAACCCCTTCACACTGCATGTCTGCATTTCTTCTATTGTAAACAGCAAATCGGCGAGATTTCGCACTGCTGCTCTCGCATTTGCAGATTGTTTGCTGATCTTTAATAAATCTTCCTGTAACAGAACACGAAAGAAAGTTGTTTAACATTTATCAATAATTAGATTTGTTATGTCAACTCATAAAGTAGAAAATAAGGTAACTATATGAAAATTTTGAGGAGCAAATCATTCCCAATAAAGCTGCGGCTAAGGCAGAAAGTATGTAGATGTATGTATATAGACTTATTACCTGAGTCCCATGTTTCCTTGCTTTCTTTGACTTGCCGATAGCATTTCTGTTAACAAGGTTTACCGCAAATTATATCCTATGTATAACGGCAGATATTGATGGGAAACAAGGGATTTGGGTAATCATACCAGACAAACTGTAAATTAGGCACTTAATTTCGAAACAGTCTGCTAGCAAGTACAAGAAAAGACTATCCAACATATACCTATTTACATTTGTCTCATGTATTATGAGATAAAATGGACGGCCATGGTTGGGTCACAATAAGGCTTTGTTATTCTGGTAGTGAATGTAGCGGGTCTGGTGGACTTGCCCAAACAACTTGGGCAAGTCCATGAGTATGGTAGTACGTAATGTATAGGGGGTTCCTGTTCATGTATCTTCCGTGAAGAAATAAACAGATCAACACACCTTTGTGTGCCCATTCTAGCAATCTTCTTCAACAATCTGAAATCAAAAGTTGTTTGTAAAGTTTAAACCTATTTTTTCTTATTCCTTCTAGGATTCATATTGACGATGCAGTTCAGTTTCTAGTCAGTTTTAGTACAGATTATTAAGTATAGAGTTGACAAATATTCAGTAATGGTTTCCACAGCAGCAGCACAAGTGCAGTAGCCGTAGAAGACATGCAATAATGACCCAACTGCAAGTTCTTAATTGCTGAACTTAACAGTCGATATAATATAGCGTTGAGACAACCACTACTGGGTGAGTCAAAAACAATCCCATTTTGGAAGGAATTTTGTCTTGTATACTATAGCAAATTTAGATATTTACCTGCCTTAAATCGTTCACTCCGTTTTGAAATTGTAAAGGCCCCCTCATTCTCATTTTCTTGAAAAGGCATGTCTGCTATCATTCAAGATATTTGTTATATTATTGCTTTGATATCCAAGGCACAGTTAACATTCCAACTGGGATTTGTTATGAGTCACCCGGTATTCATCAATTTACTTTTTCCAGTACAATTAGAGTTTCATTGTAGAGTAGTTTGAAGTAGTATTTGTGACCTGAGTATTTCATGGGCCAGGTGAAAATCGCGGACCTCACGGACTTTTTCGTGGCCGACTTTTGGAGTCCGCGGTTTTCACTTTTGCATAAGGCGAAAGTGAAAACCACGGACTCTGTGGACTTTTTGAAAAATGATCTGGAATCTCCCTCTTAACTTTACAGTAAGATGGAAATATATTCTAGAAGTCCCTTGAACATGTCAGCTTTACAGTTGATTTTATGTTTCTTCTGGTTCTTCTTCGAAAGTTTAGTTGTATTCTCGTGGCGTGACTTTATCCCTTTCATTTAGGCCACATGTTTTAGAATTTACGATGTTAGGCCGTAAACATTGACGTGTGCCCTTACATTTGATTTGGTATTGGAAATCATTCAAGACAATAGACAGATAAACGTTAAAAAACAAAGGAATAAAAAGTCTGCGAAAGAAAGTCAGCGGTTTTCACTTTGGCAACTGGTTCTATTCCAAGTTTTGATTTAAATGAAATTGTTCAACTTGAAATTTTATTTGATTCATATAAAAATATGAAAAGACATGGCTACATCGTACTTTCATCAGCACTTGCAGTTACGAAAAAAATTACTTCTGTATAGACGCGGTTATATAGGCATGCCCTTTTAAATGAACGTAAAGTGAAGTTTTCTTCCCTTCCAACTAGTTTCGCATGGGCACGCCCTTACATGATTTTAAATTCCTGTCCATGTTAGCAAGGTGAACTGTTTATTTGAGACTAATACAGCAAAAAGCAAAGATGATCGGTTGTATCAACTATCAACAATTCATTATCTTGTATTTTTGTAACTTTAGCACCACATTTTTATTCGGATATAAGTAAATTCCCTTCTAGAGCAGATTCCGTCATACAATTCCAGCAAGATATGTATGAAAGTACAAGAATCGCACAAGCAAATAACACACCTCTGCTGCTGCTGCTGCTGCTGCTGCTGCTGCTGCTAATGCATCCCCATTGTTGTCTTCCTGTTCCTAAAAAGTAGATTGGTTATTCGTATACAATATTATGTCTCCTAATAGACAATCAAGGGATCATTTGAATGGCAATGACTATTCACTTTCCTCAAAAGGATGGGAGTGAAGTTTTATCAAATTGATATTGCATCGAAAAGCAAGCAAAGTGAATTTGAATGACAAGAGTACTCTGTCGATATGTCTCATGTCTTATGTCCTTGAAAATGAACACAGTTTCAGGAATGTGTCAATAAATGTTGTTTTCAGGAAGCTTGTTGCCACTAAGTCACTATGCGAGGGCATTTTGAACTTGAATTAGACTGCCCTGAAAAGAATCTAAAAAGGTGGCCAGATTTATTTATTTAGAAGATTATTAAAGTTGACTGTTTGAATCATTTGTTGTCTATATATTTTAATAATTACCCGCATATTTTCAACAATATCTTTTATAAATAGTTCCATATTCTGCCTCCACTGCACCTCCTGCTCTAGCCTCCTCTCGAGCTCTTCTATCTTTCTCCTCGCAAAGATGTCTGTGGTGTGGTGGTCAGGTGTATAAGAATTCGCTGCAATGTTTTGGCGTGTGGTGGCTTGTGGATAGGATGGTGGATGTGGATGTTGGTGGAATGAAGCTTCGTTTGGAATGGCAGATGGTGTGGTGAAATAGGTGGGCTGTCGAAGGTGTGTGTAGGTGTGTGTGGGCTGTGGAAGATGTGTGTAAGTGGGTTGTTCTTTAGGAATGGCCAATTGGCTAGTAGCATTGTGTGGGTTCTTGTTCTCTCAACATTTCCATTGCTAAGTCGCTTGGTCTGCCGTTGATATACGGCAGATTTAGCATTGTGTCATCATCATTCTAGAAGGCAAGTTTGGTAATGTAATAAGTCTGATCTATCAATGACGTGCAGTGTTAATGGGAAATATGGTGTGGGTCAAAAGAGTCCCGTTCATTTGATCATCCACAAGATGTGGTAGTTGGCTCAAACGTGTATTGCTCCATCACAATATTCAAACTGGCAATGTGTTGATACGTGACTATGCCAACTAGTATTGACAGCAGCTGAAAATATCAAGCAACAGGGCAGTAATGTGGGTACTATGTGGGTACTATATGAAGACCTTGGGAAAATTCCAACACATCAATGTTAGTACGAAAAACTGTTTGGTTTGCAACACAACCACTGGAAAAGGTTTGCAACACAACCACTGGAAAAGAAAATACAATAAAACTCTAGGTCTATGCAGCACTTACTAAAGGCACTGTTTCCTCTTCTGGTAGCTGAATTGGTATGCGCTTTGCAACCGAAGGTTCCTTTGGATGAAAAAGAAAGAATGCATCTGAAACTGTTTAGTGTTGTGCTACAAAAATGATACATTTGCTCAACCTCGTCCACAGGGCCTTTTGTTATATTGGGACGTTGCCTGATCTTACCTCCATATTTCTATTATATAAGGCCCTAGCGACGAAGTTGACACTTGATCTTCAAAATATGACAACAAATTTAAATTTTCAACATTATACGTTTTGCAATTGCTTTATTCATTGACAAACACATCTTTATACTGCTTGCTACTGATTGGTTTTGGGAAAGATAGTTGGCATTCTGACAGCCTTAGTAGAATGTGCCTAGAATCCTTACTGTTGGACCAATACCAGTAGTTACCATCAAGGCACCAAAGGAAGAAGGGAATTGCATGCTTGGCAAATGAAGGCTACCGGGTAGAAAAAATCTAGCAAGGATATTAACTTAGAAATTTGACAAGTCAAGAAACCCACCAGTGCTGCAAGTGCTTTCCTTTTGGGGGTTATTCCATATCCTCCAGTAAACCTTGATGTTTTTTCGTAACCTCTAGATTCGCTGAGGGTTTCCTGTACAATTAAAATGAAAGAGCGCTAAAAATAGTGGCTCCAAATTGCAAATCTAAAACTTAATATTTTTTCACAAGCGGTATTCTTTATAAAGTTTTGGTATTGAGGCATTTCCGACCCCCCCCCCCCCCCACCTTTTTATTTCCGAAACCACAAGAGATATATAACTTTAAAATTTACCCTGTATGTTATTTGGACAATTCCTTTCTAATATAACAACGAAACAAAGGTTTATGCGTTGATTTTTACGAATACTGCTCTAATTCATCAATTATAATGGAAATAGTACCATTTTTAAAACAAATAGAATTTAACTAACTCTTTTTTGTTTTTCTGAACTGATTGTCGCTGCAATCTTTTCTTAGTATTGCTTCTTGTAATATAATCACTCTAAATGAATATGATGAAAGGAAATCTTTTGCTGACTCACAGACTTAGTTCTTATTTTTGGTCTTGCGAACCTCTAAGTAACAAAAAATTGCTAGTGCATGCTCTTTTAAACATTTAAACATGAACCAAATAGCTCGTCCATAGAAAAATACGCGATCTAAAAATAGGAGCTACAAAGATAAGCTGATCTGCTTCACTATTTGCCAGAAACCCTATATGCCGAAATAGAATTTGACCTGAAATGCTTCAAAGAAGCCAGCGAAGATTAAATTAATGTTTCAAAATAGCAAATGTGAGTTTGCCTTTTTTCAGATTCTTGTGACTTCCAGCGATTTTTGTGATTCTCTGTAACTTGGTTAATTTACCTGATTCAGAAGTAGCAAATGCTGCTATCAGTGCATATATGGCACTTCAAAACTTCGATTGAGATTTGGTGCATCTGGACAAATTTCCTTCACAATAGAAAATTAAAATTGCTAAGATAATATTACGAAGCAGGTAAGTTGATTTTCTATGTTAACTCGAAATATTGTGATGATCCAATATTGACAATGATAGCATATGTATTTTTCAATTACCTAACAAAATTAATCTTACCGATGCCACAGATTCTTTCCTTGAGGATGGTTCGTTGTATGCTTCACCAAATATCATTGATGTGAAAGTAGTTTCCTATATAACAAAAATGCAAAGCTGTTGCAACAAGCTCTTTCAGATTAAATTGATATTAATAGTTCAATGGCCTTTATATGAAACGAATGATATTCCAAATGAGTACTGAGAAAACAGAGTGTACAGTTTGGTTTACTTTATATCAAAGAAAAAAAGATTTGTAAATATGCAAACTTACTGATGTTACCAAGTCTCTTCTTATCGACGATGCTGCTGTTTTATTTGTTTTTGGACATGTTTTTTCCTTCAAAATGAAGAGAGATTATCACTATTCAATAATCAGTATACCCAATAATCAGTAATCAGTATACACTATTCAATAATCAGTATTCCCAGAGAACAGGGTGAGAACCCCTTTTAGTTTGTGTTTCCTTTATTCCTTGTCTTTGAAATATTCAAGTGCCACTACCCAATAGAGAATTTTGGGCAAATTCAAATTAATAGAGAGTGTGTACCCAATATTCTCAAAACAAAGTATCTGTTTCTCCGCTCTCTCTTTGCTGTCTCAGGATTGAGACATTTCTCCAAATATGATCTCTACTACACTCGCCTGCTAGAATCTCTCTACTACTAGAATACTACACTCACCATCATCTCAAGCACATTTTCATTCAATGGGGACAACGTTTTTCTTTCCTGAATCGTAAAACTGCTTTCCTAGAAAGAGAAGAAGTAAACGGTTTTAATTTCAAATAAAATAATAGAAGGTCAGCAAATATTTCATCTTCATAGGTTGTAGCGCTTAGATCCCCATTGCATGCCAATGCTAGCAATTTATGTGTAAGTTTGAAACATATATATCTGTAACACCTAAAGAAGTAGGATGACAATCATCAGTTTCAAGTAAGATCTTTCATCAATAAAAAAAGCAACTCACTTTTTCTAGTGGATCTTCTAAGAGTATTTGCTGTGTCTTTTGAGGCAGTTTATTCTCCTGAAATTGAGCAGTAAGTGAGTATACGAGGTGTTGCTATTTATATTATGTATTTATTAACTTTGAATTGACCTATGATCGTTTCAGGTGGAGTTTCTTAATTTTCTAGCAGAGGCTACTACAGTTTCTCATAAGTGGTTATAAAAAAATGAGTGTACATTCATTCTTCACAAATTCTTTTGGTTTGATTCCCCCTCCCCATTTTAAACATTATAGGCCCAGCCCAGACCCCATTTATGATTGCTGTCCACTGGAATTATTCGCTTAGAGGTAAGCAATTTTTAAATTGGGTCGAGGCTGGGTTTATAAATAAAATGTATAAAGTGGGCAGAGCTCCAACGACAATACTTTTTTGGAGAATGAATGTAGTAGGGACAACTTTTTTAGCCTCAACTTCAAGGTTTCTTACAATTTGCCAAATTTAAACTACAATAAACTCAACACAAAATTATGTCTCAGCATTCAAAAAAATGCATTAAATCATTATAGATAAGAAATATGTCCAGATTCAATTTTAAAAGTCAGACACTTTTGGAACGCCATGCATATCGTAGTTAAATGAAGCATTAATTAAAATGACGTTAATTTCTTTTATTTCGATGAAATACTAAAATTATTATTCCACAAGATTTTTTATAAGATCGCTTGGAAGAAACAGTAGTAGCCTCTTACCATTACTTACTGGCGTTAATTTAGGTCACATAAATTTATATACCTTGATTTTTGGCAGCGTCAAGTTCTCATAATACGGTAACTCGCAAAGCGTCATGTAACTCGCACTTTCAATATTTCAACTCGTGATTTGAAGCTATATGTGGTAACTCGCAACTCGTATTTTGAGACACAACTCGCGTTTTTAATGGAACTCGCAACTCGTAATGTGCAACTCGCAACTCGTGTTTTACTAATGCAC
>REGM01000014.1:666157-689914 GCA_004194415.1 Aurelia aurita | reverse complement strand
ATATACAGTAAATCCCCGCATATAAGAACCTACAAAAATAAGAACCTACATGCTGTTTTTCCTAAATTATGCACCTTGCAATTAAGAACCTGTTTCAGTCTGATGAAAAAATATGTTCTTATTACAAGAGTAATAAATTTGATTTTTTCATCATCCTTGTTAAGTTTGTTTTCGTCCCAGTTGGCTTCTAGAATCAAAACCTCCTCCCCTGCTATTTGTAAGCTTACCATTAGTTATTAGGTCCTTAATAACATTGCCAAACAAATAATATGGTTGAAAATCTCTTGATAATAACTCCTAAAAGGTTTACACAAGGGACCCTTCGAATAAGAACCTTTATACCCTGAAATTTATCGAAGTACCCTTGAAATAAGAACCTAATTCAGCCTGGCTCTTAAAAAAGTAGGTTCTTATATGCGGGGATTTACTGTAGTTGAAGCTATCATTGCCTGTAAAATAGCTCATTCGCCCAGTAATGCTGCCATCGCGCATTGTTTCCCTCTCTGCCTCAAATTCGCAAATGTTGCAACCTTTATTTGCCTTGTGCGATAGGAACTGTGTAACTTTGCGAAGTGCTGGCAGATCGCATGACACACAAAATAGCATAGCTCAAACATTGATTTTTTGCTTAGTTGATTCAATTTCAATTTTGAAGCCTTTCCAAAGCTGAAGCAAGTCGTCGACGAGTGGTTTCAAATAAGTGTTCATATGTATTTTCGGTTCTTTTGGTCCAGGAATTATACCTACGACATTCATCCACCTTTTTGTCAGACGGACCTTTCGTGGAAGATTCAGTACTGACATGAAAATTGTGCCATATGAGTAATTCCCTCTCTTGAAAGGAGCCATCCAGTCAACAAACAGCATGAAAGCAATGTTGTACGGTGCAGAGAGAAGATCTGATCCATCACTGGGATCTTGTAAGAATTGCTTCCAAACAGATCCATCCCATATGTCCTCTAGACCTTCGCCTGGGCTGTGTCTGAATCTAGCGTGAAGCATTTGCCTAAATTCTGAGGATTGAAAAATTTCTCTGAGCCATTGACTAGGAGGTCTGAAGAGAAAGTTCTTGAATGGAACAAAGGTCGTTTTCTCGTTTGAAAGTGTTTTCTTGAACAAGAGAGGTGACAATGAACAATTGTCACTAAGCATTTTCAGTTCAAATGTCCCGCGCAGCCTCACGTCCAACTGCCCCTTTAATAACAAGTTATGTTTATGGTTGTAATGTGAAATACATACTTTAGTTATGACCACCTTCACCTACCATTCATATCCATAATTAGACATGGATAGCATTTTCCATCATCATATTTTGTTTTTGCCATTGTCGTTTTCTCAAGTGTCTGTCCGTCCTCTCTCATCACCTCCCTCCCATCCTTCACTTCGTGCTGTTTGGTGTCGCACCAACGTATCCATATCCACTCTGATAATGAAAAATTTGAAGTTGCTAAGGGATACAAAAAGAATTGATGAAGTAGATACACTCATTTTTGTAAGAAACTAAGGTCCGGGGTTGGTAGCCATATTTTCTTAAACTTTGAAAATTTTTTATACCACTCATTTCTTAAGAGTTTGTTCAATTTTTGATGCTGTAAATGTAGAATTAATTAATTTTTATCAAAAGGGTTTCAAAGGTACTTTGAAAGATCTCAAAACAAGGGTTAACAGAAAATCATACTCAAAACAAAACATTTGCCTATACTTTACAGTTTCAGTACATTTTGCGTCACGTGAGAAAATTGAAGCTGCACATTACAAAAGTTTCTTAGCCTGCACCCAACCTCAGCTCCTCCTCACAGGAAACAAATTTTGTAGTTACTTTAACTTTGTTTGGCCTGTTTATAGTTGGCTTGCAAACTGCAAGGAAAACAGTGGCAACGAGAAACTTTAAATGAACACAACACAATTTCTTCAACTAAAGTTTGAACTTGTTCGTTCTTTAACTAAAGTACAACATTGTTTGTTCTTTAACTGACTTTTAGTTGTAGCAGACGAAGAAGTTTTGTAGTTACTTTAATTAACTTTGTTTGGCCTGTTTATAGTTGCCTTGCAAACTGCAAGGAAACAGTTGCAACGAGAAACTTTAAATGAACACAAACTTCTTCAACTAAAGTTTGAACTTGTTTGTCTTTGGTACGAAGAGGCTATGCAATATCCTTACCTTTTTCTTCCAACGGGTTCTTCGAAGTTCTTGGGATTCTTTCTCGCCTTGTTGCTGTTGAGGACGACATTTTCGACAGCTTCAAACGTTCAAAAACCAGGCGTCAGAATTTCACACTCTTCACAAAGATGGCGAGCCGAAGAAAAAGAGATAGCAAGGAAGAAGGACGCGCCTCAATTAGCCAATAAGATACCTTGCTTTCATCCTTAATGAAATCAGTGTTGAAGGGGGTCAACGTCAAAAATATGCAGAAGGTAAATAACTAAACAAACAAAGTTTACAACTGTAATTCTCTATTTAAACCCCCCGTCAATAAGAGATGTAAATGAACTTTGCGCGCCAAAATGCGAAAAAGCTGGGAAAGCTGGGAAATCAGGGGCAGTGAAATTAACTTTGATGTTTTCTCGAACATTCCAAGATGGCGGAGGACGCCGAGGCACTGTTTTCGGGAAAAAGCAAGTCTTGGTACTATAGCAAGTGTTTCAAACCTTTCAGAAAAAAATTTAATTGTTTGCGGCACGTTAAGTCACAGCACAATGGTAACGCCCTAAGGGCCTTAAGTAGCGATGTGCCTCTGCGTACTGAAACCATGGAGGAGAGTTCTGTCCGGCAATTCTTGGAACTTGATGGGGAAGCTGTTCCTCCATTTCAACAAACAGCTACAACGGTGGTTACTCTGCATGAGACTGTACCTAATAATTTTGAGGAAGGGCAAGCAAGATTTTCTGACGAGACATCAAGTGATTTCGAAGAATTTTATAGTGATGTGTCAGGGGGTGAAATTGGCGAGAGTGGTAATGACAGCTGTGAAATTTTAAATGATAGCACTTCTGAAGCAGAGAATGGAAATGACGATGAAATCGTAGAAAATAGTGAAATGGATGCTGAAGAATTCGCAGATGGCCTTTTTAATCCTGGTCAAATATCAGCAATAACAAGAAAAGATCACGGAAGCTTGGTAATGGCATTTGCTGTACGACACAACGTCTCACAGGATGCAATCAAAGACCTCCTTGGTTTGATTCAGTTGCATTTGCCCCCTTACAACAACGCCTTTTCAAGTTTAAACGCCCTACAAGAAGTGTTTTCTGTGCCAAGTAAAGAGAAAACAGCTAGTTTCCTGTATTGTTCTTCTTGTTTCTCGACTTGGAATGCTGCAAACGATTGTTGCAGGTGAGCAAATTTCGAGAGCATTCAAATTAGTGTTTCAAATACAGTGCATCACTTGTTGGACAACTTGTGGGGCTTGTCTAACAACTATTTGTTCTGCTTCCCGATATATTTCTTACAATATTTGGAAAGTGAAAAAGGTGTTAAATTTTGAAAGCTTTACTTTTCGCGATATTTAAGGGGCGTGCCAAAAAAGTAGCCCCCAATATACACGATAAAAATTTCTGAAAACTTTCCGACTACAAAATTGTGATGAAAATTAAATTGCACTAAGAACATCATAAGATACACCTCTTGAGTAAAAATCCGCTCATTATCAGCTCTATTTACAGAGAAATGAGTTTTTTTAAACAAGTGAAACACTGTGTTTGCCTTTCATCAACTTAGGCCCAAGAAAATTAGTTATTCTGGAACTGCTCGAACAGGATTGGCCAATTTTCTAGATCTTTTGTCTTTCAGCCAATCAATTTGATGAGCTCAGACAATGGTATTTAGCAGTACGTAAAAGGAAGGCATCATAAAGTTGAAAGGGGAGAGACAAAGGGAGGAAAGGAAGGAAAGGGGGAAGCTGGCCTTGTGGGTTCAGTTGCATTTTCGAAATTGTGTTGGAGGCGATCAAAATCGCCATACTGCTTGATGAGATAATGGAAAAACAGTAGAAAATTGCATACAAGAACTTTGATGTTTTAGGAACCTAAATAGAATTTTAATTACACCTCACCCAACCCCTACCTCAAAAAGTAAAGTAAAGATAAATTTAATAAAGATAATATTTACGTCTTTGCATTTTTAGCATTTTTAGCATTTAATATTTGCATTTTTAGCGTTTTAATGAAAGATTTTTTCCATTCAGCTCAAGAAAGGAATTGAAGATAGTGACTTTTTCAATTGAAGATCAGATTAAAGAAATTCTCGAACGTATGTTATCTGTTATTATAGTGTATCACTTAATCTTATCTTTCCCAGAATTTTAACGACAAAATTAAATGTAATTGCGAAACAATGTCAAAACATTTACTATTAATCTACAGAGCCAAAACATTCGAGTGGCAAATTCGGAAAATTAAAGCTGCAAATTACGAAAGTTTCTCAGCTTTTTCAATTTAGGTAGGGTGGTTTTTTAAGTTTGAAAAAATTGAGCCCACAGTTTCCCATTAGCGGTTTCTTAAGAAAAATGAGTGTACTGGATGAAATCCTTATTAGTTTCTTATACTAAAATACCTGTGAACCATTTTCGTAAAAAGTTGAACTCCACAGAGTCTAGATATATTTATATCTGCTGATTTTGTGATCATTTTTGGTAATGTCAACTGTCATTCGCAGGTAAACATGTCTGGCAACAAATTCAGAATAGAAAGTTACAAAGTAGACATCAACAGATTTTGACGGACATAATGGACGGTCGTGAGTACCAGAGATTGTGTCAACCGGGAAATTTCCTGCATGCGAAAGAGAACTTGTCTTTGGTAATGTACACAGATGGAGTTCTGCTATACAAGTCATCAAAGACAGAAATATGGCCAATCTATCTTGCAATAAATGAGCTACCTGCTGATAAGAGGTAAATTCATCTGAACGTTTAGTTCTACATAACGTATCTAAAAATGCACATCTTACTTGTTTTTGGTTAGCTCATTAGATGAAATAGCTGGAGCACCATTGAATACCACTTTTATGGCTAACTTGTTACTTTCAAGTTTTTTACACAGAATGAAATCGATTGAACAGAATGAAAGTATTTCGACTTTTTATTGTAGATTGAAAGCTCACAATATGGTTCTTTGGGGCATGTGGCAAGGGCGTAGCAAACCTCAATCAACGCTTTTCCTAAAGCACCTAATAGGCGATATGAAAAGAATCAGAACAGAAGGTAATGAATTCCTATAAAGCTATACATTTATGAGTGGAGTGGTGTTGCCTTAGAAATCCATACATTAACAAGGATTTATACGAAAAATCGATTGTTCATTGAAACAATTACAAGAGTAAAACTTTTACTGCGTTTATCGTTTAATTACCAGCTTTAAAAAGTCTGATGAATAGGATAGGTAGCACCCAAGGGGAGGGGTCACTCCCTAATTTTCAATGCGGGGGTGGGTCCATGCCAGTGATTAAATACTGGCCCCTAAATATTGAGTCTAATGTTTTGGAGACCCCAAATAATGTTATCTATTTCTGGTTTTGGGTCCTGGAGACCCCAAATATTGTTATTTATTGCATTATATATTAACAGATTAACACTGAAGTATGGGGCGTACAAATGATTTGATGGGTCACTGTAATGAATTGCATGATTCTTCCTTTTCAGATTCATGGACCCCAAATATTGATTTGATGTAAGATTTCAGACCCCAAATATTGGCACGGACCCCCCGTATTGAAAGTTCGGGAGTACCCCCCCCCCCGCATGGGAGGTAGCAAACTACAGCCTTTCAACTTTTCAACATTTTTGGCTAGCATTTAGAATCTTTAGTCATTACATCGTGTGTTTCATCTAATTACACTAGGTTTCTCAATCAATGTACAAGGAAGCCAAATAAAAGTAAAAGTTACACCAATCCTATTCTCGATGGATCTTCCTGCTAAAGCACACTTTTTGCAGATGAATCACCACAATGGCTCTCACGGTTGCAAAGACTGTTTAATTCCGGGAAAACATGTACAGGCAGGGCGAGGATCTGCCAATTGCTATCCGTTCGAAGATGCCCTCGTTGCTAAGATCCGTGACAAAGTCAGTTTTGAAGCAGATGCAAAAGCTGCCATGACAGAAGGATTTGTAGTAAGTTATCTGGTCAGATATTTTTACCAGTATGTTAGGGTCGTCCTTAATAAGATCCTTTCCAAATTTCATAGTTCTCTTGGTGAATTCTTTATTGACAACTACTGTATGATAATTACCAATNAATCACCACAATGGCTCTCACGGTTGCAAAGACTGTTTAATTCCGGGAAAACATGTACAGGCAGGGCGAGGATCTGCCAATTGCTATCCGTTCGAAGATGCCCTCGTTGCTAAGATCCGTGACAAAGTCAGTTTTGAAGCAGATGCAAAAGCTGCCATGACAGAAGGATTTGTAGTAAGTTATCTGGTCAGATATTTTTACCAGTATGTTAGGGTCGTCCTTAATAAGATCCTTTCCAAATTTCATAGTTCTCTTGGTGAATTCTTTATTGACAACTACTGTATGATAATTACCAATCAAGAATTAAGGAAACCCTACACATTAATTGGGAGAAACAGGATTTAATACACTTCCTCGTTGAAAACACTTTGCAGGTCATAAGCAAACCTGAAATAATGTATTTACTTCGAATTGACCTCTGATCGCTTCTGGTAGAGTTCCCTACTTTCACAACAGTTTCTTATGAGCGATTTAAAAAAAATGATGAGTGTAATAGCTGTTGAGAAATGTAGGTAATTTGATATGAAACTAAATTCTAAATTTCCTGACCAATTTGTAGCACGAGGTTTCGTTCAGTTTAAAACTTTTGATCTATTGATTAAGAATGGATTTTTGGCAGAACGTTAATTCCTACAATTGTTCTATTCAGGTGAATGGCATAAAGTCTACGAGCTTGCTACTTGCTTTGGACGATTTTTATATTGTGAAAGGTGTCGTTGTTGATTACATGCATGGAGTTCTTCTTGGAGTCGTGAGGACATTGATGCTTCTGTGGTTCGATCCTAGTACCCATAGAAACAAACAAAACAATACTTATCCCAGCTATTTCATAGGGGAAAAGGTAAACATCTTTTAAAGGTATTTAAGCAGCTTTGAAGAAGTATCCAGGCCTTAATGATTTAGTTTTTAAGGAGATGAAAAAGAACGGATTTTAGAAGAAATGAAATATATTTATCGGTAGTGACAATCAACGCCTGGATTTCAAAACAATTTGTATTGAGTATATTTTGCTGAAGAGATGTGTCCGTTAAATATTTTGTTCCTCCGTCTCAAAACATTAGCGCACTCAAAACAAAAAATTTAGCTCGAATCAGTATCTTCATTATTCCTTCATATTTTCACCAGATCTCGACTATTGATGCACGACTGTTAGCAATGAAGCCTCCAGATTATGTTAGCAGACTTCCACGATCACTGAAAACGAACATGCATCATTTGAAAGGTGAGTTGCCTTGCCATGTTTTTACCTGTATAGTCAATGATAGAATCTAGTTTGCTTGTAAGTTTATATTATGATTATGATACTATCACAGTACATTCACTTTGTTATAATAAAGTTGTAAGCTCAGTTGTTCAAAAATTAAGAAACCAGGCTACCTGGATATAAAATGTTAAGACAATTTTGTAATTTGCAGTTTTAACTTTTCATGGTCATTCAAAATAATTGTTGACACTGTACAGAATTGACACTGTAAAGTAAGTTTCTGAAGGATTTGTTAAGACTTTCATAGCATTCTTGATTTTATCATCCCGTGCCCACGTGAACATTTCAAAACGAACTTTTTTTTATTAAGCTGCCCACTGCCTAGACGGTACTCAAGTACCTTCTGAGTAATAAAGTACAAAAAACAAGTGACAATATAGCGAAATTATGCTTCTGATTTCCCTGACTAAAAGGCAAAAAATTATTAGATAATTTGTCCCAGTATTGAAGTTCATTAATTTTTTACTGATCTGATAGTTGAGGCTATCTTAAAGAGTTTCTTATAAAAAATACGTGTACCAATTGATAAACTTTTTAGGATACAATGTTGCGCGGTTCATCGTGGTTCGAGTTACACTGTCTTCAGGTTGCTAAATTCCTGCAATGCTGGATCATACATGGCCTGGTCCTCTATCTATTAACATACAGTATATCTTTAATCGATGACCAAATTCTAACAATTCTACTTTGTAGCAAATGAATACAGAAATTGGCTTCTGTTCTATGGCCCTTTGTGTCTCAAAGATATACTGCCGCAGAAGTATCTGGATCACTTTATGCTGTTGTCAGAGAGCCTACACATTATTTTGAGCTCAGAAATAAAATATCATGAAGTTCAGATTGCAAGAGATTGCCTGACTTCATTCTATAAAGATTTCACTCCTCTTTATGGTAAGAATACGAGATTCATGTACTTTGTCAAATTCTTGCCTTTTTAAAGCATTTTACAAACGAAATTGGTTGGATGGCTATGAAATTATACTTTACCTTTTGGATTCAATTTTTCGAAAGAGTGACCAACCCCCCCCCCCCAATGAACAGCGCAAAGGTCTCTTAATCAAAGATGCTACACACGCTGTACCGACTATTGAAATGGCTACGCATCAAATAATAAATCATAATAAATCATGAAACTTGTGTATGTAATTATTGCAATATATCTGCATTATCTATTACAAAACTCAATGTCCATGACACTTTCCAATAACTCCGTGTATTCAATTACTGCAATAAAACAGTAGTATTTGTCATGCAAGTTTTTATTTGCTTTACCCATGAAATGTTTTTATTTGAGTTATTTTTCTGTCAATTTAGAATTTCATCCTGGAAAATGTGGCCTGAACGTTCATAACTTATACCACATTTGTGTCAATGTTGAGGACTGGGGACCACTTTGGGGATATTCATGCTTTTCTTTTGAAAGCCTCAATGGTATTCTCATCAAATATGTTCATGGAAAGAAGGAAGCTAGTAATGAGGCAAGTTTTTACGTTTTCAAAATTTCTTAAAGTGAAAAACGAGCTTTCATGATTTGCCATATCATTTGATTTATAGAGACAATTGGTGAAAGGAGCATATTCATACACCAAAGATCAACTCAGGTTATGTCTCTAGGTTTCATTATGTCATAAGTAATAGGAGAACTGCTGTTCTTGTGGGAAATTCAAAATGAAAGTAATTAGTCATAGTTTTATTAAAATTGATAGATGACATCATCTGACCAGACATAACTAGATACTTACATAAATTGGTTGGTTGTCTTCACAACAATGCGGATTTCTAGCACTTTGATTACCTCTATTTTAGTGTGCACTTATCATTCGTAGCTTCATTATATTTCAGATAATCCGTACATTTGCAGCTGTAAAAAGGATACATTTGTTGCTTGACAGTAAAGATTTAAGTCAACAGGCTGATTATTTTATGCGCCAAATGATGTCTACAAGCAAGAGGTTCGTAAATTTTTGCATTTTTTTTATTTTCTTCTTTATCTTTAATTGAGTAGAGATTACTGATTGAGAGAGCACAAATAAACGGTCTACCAGAATGTTTCCACGTCATGCTGAATAAATTATATCAAAATTATTTTCCATTCTCAACATGCAACTGGATTACAACAATTATTTTTCCTAAATTCTAATTTTTCACTCCAGTATATACATTCTAAATTGGATGTCTAGATAACTACATAGAATATACACTCTGCTCTGAAACTTCGAACTCCTTTCTTTTACTGCATGAACAACTTGCTGACACTGGAATAACTTCTTTCCGTTGGACTCTAACTCTTTTCGTCTGCCAATACACCTACAAGCTAGAGAATTCGTAGGTTACTAGTATGACATGGTAAGATGGATAACACTTAACTTGTACTCTTATTCTCATCGTAGACCAAAGCAACTAGCTGACGCAGTATCATGTCAAATCATCGGCAAGGAAAAAACAGCCGACATTTCTGTATCCTTAGCGGAGAAATTAAATAGGTTTTTCCCACAAGGATCTAATATCCATTTGGCTAAAGTGTGCAGAATATTTAAGGATGAGATCATCATTTATAGCGAGGAGTACGCAAGGGTGACCAAGAGAATCTCTTATGTTGTGTGGTACACACTGTTTGGCGCTCATGGTGTAGCATCAATCAACTTCTTTCTATTTGAAAAGAATTCAACGCGAGTTTTCGCAGTAGCAGACAAAATTGAAAGAGACTATACGGCTGACGTAGAGAGCTGGAATATGAATCATTTGATGAGAATTCATAGCACAAGGTATAAAATAAATTTGCGTATTATTTTATGTAAAAATAAAGACCGGCATTTTGAAATCATGCTGCTATGAATGATTATGAGGTTGACGTTTTAGATGAAACTACTCGTCACCCCTATTCAATAGATGTCACTCTTATCTGATTTACATGGGGACCCTAAGTCGAGTCAAAATGCCTCAGACCACATTTTACGAATTTCAAAATGGCCACCACATATGCTGAACAATTACAGTCACTAATTTTCAACTAGCATTGCTTCTTCGACGCTTGAAATGTAGTAGCAATTTGTTTTTAAAAGTTGGAAAAAAGTGCTTCGCGAGCAGAAGCATTTTTAATAGGAGACAAAAGTAAAACTCAATTTGCAAAATCTAACGATATTCGCCTGTCAAGTGTCAAGGATTTTTGCAATTATTTCTAGGAAATATGATTAAAATGATTGTTACACTGGTAAAATGGATTAAAGTAAGAATGTCCACATTCACTGATGATTTACTCTTCCATCTAACAATAAAAATTACCCTTTTTTGCGGCAGGCTATTCGACGTCTGTTTCTAGTCCCAAACATCCTAAAATCGTTAATTTGCTTTCTTGTTTCGTTTCAGTGATGAGATTGTTATCATTCCAATAGAAGCAATACGGGAGAAACTGGTTTGCTTGAAAGGAAATGATGGATTTCGATGTGTGGCCAGAAACCCCAATTTCTTCGAAAAGGATTGACTGTGTCTTTGTATAATTGTATAATTGTCTTCGTATGATTCACGGGGGGACGGGGGAGTTCTTGGCCAAATTCCAGACATGGGTGTGCCGCGAGCATCTTCGAAATGGTATTTTTGGCTAGATCAATTTTTGTGAAAATGATACCCTTGGCTAGACTAATTTCTAGACCAAAAGTGCCATAATTTGCCGTTTTCTAGGCACAAATCACCAAAATTTCGCCTTCTCTAGACCAAAGTCGCCAAAATTTTGGGTTTCTATACAAAAGTTTTCAGCACAATAAGGTAGAATGATTCCTGGATTAATGCACCTTTCCTTAGTACCTGATTACATGAGCCGGGGGTGGATTACTCCATGTCATCCCTTTCAAAAATTCAAAAATTTCAAAGATTCAAAAATTTGTGAAGATTCAGATTACTCCACAAAACATTTAATCTCTGTTTACTGAGGTAGACCTGTTCCGTTATCAGGGTAGACCTGTTCCCTGCTCATGTAATCAACCAGGTCCTTAGAGTTTGACGACAGCCCACCGGATATGCATGTGCCATGTGAAAAAGTCTACCACTGCCAAAGGCTTTTTGAGAAAAATTGTGTTGAAATTTCATTTTCTAATTCATAATCCTAGGAATGATGTTTTGAATTTCTTTAGTGACATTATATTCTCACTAGATAGATTAGATAGATATTCCCACATCAAAGTTTAGCACAACCGGGAAAAAGTGTTTTCTTGCAATATAGTAAAATTCTGCAGCGCTTGTAATTGTAGGCCTCGCAAGCTCGACGGGCCAATTCTTTTGACCTCGGGCTTGATATTTTTCCGTATTGCCCTCGCTAAAAGTTGGTATTGGTATAATAATGGCAGATTTTTCATTAGCAGTAAAAGTTAAGTTATAGGTTGAATCATTTGAATGCGCGTGCTGAGCACTTACTATATAGTCGAGTCCCAGCTTTTCCAGTTATCCCACCTTTTGAAAATCACCTTGGTTACGATTTCCCAGCTTTCCCAGTTTTCCCAGCTTTCGGAATTCTTGCAATTTCGAAGATTTAAAGCATTTCCCAGCTTTCTGGGATTTCAATTCCCAGCTTTCCCAGCTTTGAATTCCCAGCTTTCTGGGAAAGCTGGGAAAATCCCAGCTTTTAAATGCAATTCCCAGCTTTCCCAGCTTCATTCCCAGCTTATTTGGTACGGGTGTCTCCTAACTCTAAGAACCTTGCTTAAATCGATTTATAAGAGGCATGTGAAGGTGATTTGATCTGGAAGGCTTGAAGGTATTCAATTCCTCTTTATTCTAGGACTGACAAAAGTGATACGGAGTAACTTAATTACTGAAAATCAGTGGTCATCAAACGGCCTAAATACGAGCGTTGGACAAAGAATGTAAGATGGACGAAAAAGCGATTGTTTGTATTGTTGTTACCGTTCAAAATATAATCAAATCTTGTTATTTCAACTCATTTCCAGTTGTGTTTGCATTACCAAGTGCTAAAACACTCCTTTCTTCGTTCTTAACCTCTAAAATCCCTCTTTTACAGAGCAATATCAAAAGCTTAAAATCGCGCGCCTTGCTTACAGGTCCACATCAGCTGCAAAGCTGCCTTAGATAAACCTGTTTAATATAAAACATGTATGTATGTATGTATGTATGTATGCATGATTTACCTCGCGCCACTAAAATAGCATACGGCCAGGTCTGCCTGGCATACTGCGCAGGGTCGGAATGTTGGGTGCATTGTTAGGTGCATCTGTATACAGAGGGAGAGACGGAAAAAGTAAAGTAGAAAAATGTATCAATGCTTAGAAGAAATATAGGATCAACAATTATTAAAATAGTAAATTAAAAAAATTCAAAAAGTGCGAGGATAACAACGTGTGTAAATGTTTTTGGTTAAAATGTTGAAAATGTTAATGTTGTATATGTCTTTGTTTACGGTATCCGGACCTTCCCCTTGAGGGGCTTCCTCTCCTTTTATGTTGTTCTCCTTCTTTTTCTCTGTTGTTTTTGTTTTTTTTGGCGCTGGATTTCCCCGGGCTTTGTTAAAGGCATGTATTTTTGCCCGCTGGACAGTTTCTTGAACGAGCTTGTATTGTTGTCGTAAATTTGGTTTGCTTCTGCTGTCAGAGCGTAGATTTTCTTAATTTCATTCACCTCCAGGTGGCTGAAATTTCTGGAGTGGATGTGGCATATTTCCTCCTTGAAGGCTTGCGCGGCCCCATCCAATTCAGCCACAAACTTCCTAGTTAGGCCAGTCTGAGGATCATCCTGGAATCTGAAGCTCGTGANGCGTACTTATGTTGCAAGTTTTTGCCAAAAAGAGATACAGAATTGACTTTGAAGATTTCAGATACAAACGACTGATAAACTGTTCTTGGATTTGAAAAGGATGGACCCCTTGCTTTATTTACACTGGCACTGAAAGCATACAATTGTGAAAATTTAGTGCATTTCAGAATATGAAAATTGAGCAACTTTTTGTTGGATTCTCTAATTAATATGCAACGCAATTTCTATCCCTATTTATTTTTAGCTTCAAAATAATACATGGCAAGAACGTAGATTAAATAGTATCAACCTCTGACAGAGTTCATTTATCTGACAGCACTAGCAATAAGATGAAGTCTATTCTTCTTGTAAGTTTGCTCTCTTTGCTTAGAATAGCCAACTCGTTCAATCGTTCTTGTGTCATTGTGCTCCGTAAGAAGCTTTTGATGAGCTTGAGTTTGCTGAAAGATCGCTCTGCTGAGGCAACGGTGACTGGCAAGGTGCAAAAGATCATCAGGGCAATGCATACGCTTGGGAATATCTCACCTGAGCTTGAATTTGCTGATTTTGTTCAAGAGATTTTGTGGACTTAAGGATTCCTCTCCAAAGTTAGCAGCATGAATTGTTTTAAGGTGCAGCCTTTCTTCTCTCAGTTCATCTTGCGAGAGGTAATCATTGTATTCTTTTGCCAGGGTAGCACAAGCTACCGAAATTTGCTGCTCTGCAAAGGCAAGACATCTCCAAAGGAAGCCAAACATACCATCAATGTTGTATCATAGTCATAAGAGAAAACTATAGTCTGGAAGCTGTGAAGGCTCTATTGTTCTATGTTATTGTGCGCACAATTTTCGTGCCCAGTCCACTAGAAGGTGTATCAAATTTGTTTCGCCCCGTTGTAAATGGCGATTTGTACACTGTATGCGTCGAAGATGTGCCGGCTTTAGGTCTATTAAGTGGGAATGCCTGGTGCAAATTGTTCCATTTTCGGATGCCACACGTCTAGAAATAAGAAGTATAAAGGAATTGCGATATTTAAAGTCCCCGTTGCGAAAGACGAGTTCAATACAAGCTGGAGAGGAAGGCTAATTCACGTCATCACCAAAGATAGGGTCATCGATGGGAGCTTGAGGAAGCAAATCAACGAGTGTCACCTGTACATATGCGAAAAACATTACACTTCTGATCAACTTATTCAACGTAAGTATTATCATTTCCTTCTTTCTTTTCTATGCATGTAACTGCCCAACTTTAATGCCGTCAGTTTTTCACCTCGCAACTTCATGCGGCTATGTTAGGCCAATAGGCCCGTTCTCGTTATAAGCCGCGTTCTCCCCTTGATTGAAATCATGATCTATGTCAGTGGTTCAGTGTGACCAAATAGCCAACAGGAAACCTAAAATCGTTCGACTTCGACAAATATGAGATGAAGTCTAGATTTTCTATTAATGTATGATTAGTTATTATCAGAGTGTTATTACAAATAAGAAATCAAAAGAGCATTTTTCTACCTTCATAGATCAAGATAGAAAGACATTAATACCTGGATCAACACCGACATTAAATTTACCAAAGAAGACTGTTACTCCTAGCAGGTAAGGATTTTTGAAATCTTTTTTGTCAGGTCTAAAAATACACCTTTTTATTTCCATATATATGGTCAGAGTATGCCAGCTTAACACTTTCCTGCAAGGGAATAAACAACAAACCAGCAAAGGGATGATCTTTTGGATAAAGCCTTATTTCTGACTGGGTAAAGCTAGAAAACGGCAAAATTGGCGTGTACATAAACATTTTCAGGTGTGCATAATGTTCAAACCTGCCTGGGAGCGGTAGAAATTCTCGAAAAACCTGCCTGCATATCAGTTTTGTACAGCTGGGTAGAGAAGCTTATTAATTACCAGAACAAGTAAGAGTGCAGGCATCAAACAGTAAGTTTTGACACACATTTGTTTGGAAACTCACTACAATTACATTTCATAAAGAACTATTTAAAAAAAAATGCCTGCAAAATATTGCTTTGGAAAACCTGCCTGGGAACTTTGTTCCCATGATCCCATGGTTTATGCACGCCTGAATATTTTGTAAAAAATCTTGTGTGTGCAGTTGCAAAAATCTTGTGTGTGCTGCAGACTGGGGAAAGGTCATGTACTGTACAGTACAGGCATGTACACATTGACATGGTTTTTCCCCCTAAGAATTCTCAAGAATTCTTAAGAATATTTTAAGCTTCTTAAGAATTCTTGTTGAAAAATTTATCATAATGTAAAGAATTCTTGAAAATTCTTCAGAATTCTTGAGAATTCTTGTCATGTAATGTGCGCAAGGCCTGTATTGTAAGTCATTTTGTATACAGTAAATTATTCTAAAAGTTTAGGATCCTTCTCACAGCTATTTTCTTGTGTGCTCTATTGAGTCTGAATTATTTTCCTTTTAGTCATACAAATCAACCAAGAACTTCAGCCGAGACAATTGCTAGAAAGCGTCATACTGACCCCCCCACAAGGTTGCAAAAATCATTTTATAGCTCTCTTAAAGAATTCCAAAATCGAGTATTGAACTTGAAGCTTATCGGATGGATAATTGACAGTTCAGATGAAAGTCATTTGAGAATCACAAAAAATGATGACAAACACAGTCTTCCATTATATGAGATTCATGTTGATGATAGCTTGTCATTCACTATACGAATTTATGGGTGGAGTCTTCAAGATGACCATCAGATGTACCTCACCTACAAAAGATCTGTACGAAACATAACTCTATCAAATTTGATTGCTGCTCTGACAAGTTATGACATTTGCCCTGGCATTACAAACCTTAGCCTAGTGAAAAATGTTGCATTGCTTCAACATTGTGTACCAAAGAAATTTGTATTGTTTCCAGAGGAAGATGCCTCTAGCCCACTCTGCCAAACTGAGTACTGCAGATCATCCAACTGTAGCATATTGATAGATGATGCACCACAATGCCAAAGTTGCAAAGAAAGAGAGAACAGAGAAGTTGTCCAGTTGGAAAGAAAGAAGAAAATCTTACAGACCTCTGCAAAATTGAAAGCTCCCTTAAGTCAAACTTCTACAGAACGAATCAAGTTGGCAATGCAAGCATATCAAATCGAAAACAAGGAACTGCAGGATCAGATTGTAAAGATGAAGGAAGCCATAACGTCATCTTCAGTCCCTACGAGCAAAGAATTCAGCAGTGACTTTGTTTCTATAATCAAAGGCACTGATCCCAAGAAGATTCCACCATTCATGAAGTTGTTTTGGGAAGAGCAACAGAAGTATTTGCAATCCTCAAAGTCAGGAATCAGATATCACCCCATGGTTATCAAGTTCTGTTTGTGTTTGGCCTCAAAGTCACCTGCAGCATATGATGCCTTGCGGTTTGATGAAAAATCTCAGTCTGGAATCCTAGTTCTGCCAAGCAAAAGAACCTTGCGCAGTTACAAGAACTACATAAGACCAAAGCAGGGTTTCAACAAGGAGATCATTGAAGAGCTTTTGGAGAAAGTGAAAGAATTTGCTGACATTGAGAGATTTGTTGTCCTTCTTCTTGACGAGATGAAGATCCAAGAAAATTTAGTATGGGACAAATATACTGGGGAACTCATAGGTTTTGTCGACCTTGGAGACTTGGAACTGAATTATGCCACATTAGAAGATGTTGAGAGTGTTGCAACACATGTCCTTGTGTATTTGATCCGAAGTGTGGTAAACCCATTTAAATTCAGTCTTGCAAACTTTGCTACCACAGGTGCAACATCAGCACAACTATTTCCAATCTTTTGGAAAGCAGTGGGTATAGTAGAGCTAAGATGCAAGTTAAAGGTTGTTGCAGTAACTTGTGATGGTGCATCAGCNATATCACCCCATGGTTATCAAGTTCTGTTTGTGTTTGGCCTCAAAGTCACCTGCAGCATATGATGCCTTGCGGTTTGATGAAAAATCTCAGTCTGGAATCCTAGTTCTGCCAAGCAAAAGAACCTTGCGCAGTTACAAGAACTACATAAGACCAAAGCAGGGTTTCAACAAGGAGATCATTGAGGAGCTTTTGGAGAAAGTGAAAGAATTTGCTGACATTGAGAGATTTGTTGTCCTTCTTCTTGACGAGATGAAGATCCAAGAAAATTTAGTATGGGACAAATATACTGGGGAACTCATAGGTTTTGTCGACCTTGGAGACTTGGAACTGAATTATGCCACATTAGAAGATGTTGAGAGTGTTGCAACACATGTCCTTGTGTATTTGATCCGAAGTGTGGTAAACCCATTTAAATTCAGTCTTGCAAACTTTGCTACCACAGGTGCAACATCAGCACAACTATTTCCAATCTTTTGGAAAGCAGTGGGTATAGTAGAGCTAAGATGCAAGTTAAAGGTTGTTGCAGTAACTTGTGATGGTGCATCAGCAAACCGTAAGTTCTACAGAATGCATTCCTATCTGCTGGATAAAGAACAGCCAAATGATGTTGATGTGACATACAAGACCTTCAATATGTTTGCAGAAAAGCCCAGAAATATATATTTCTTTGCTGATCCACCACACCTGATGAAGACAGCAAGAAACTGTCTTGCAAAGTCGGGCACAGGTAAATCAAGTCGGTTGCTATGGAATGATGACATGACGATGTTATGGAGCCACATTTCTGATTTATTCTACGAGGATCTAGAGTGTGGTCTTAAGCTGTTGCCCAAGTTGAAATATGATCATGTGAAGCTCAACCCATTCTCAGTTATGAATGTCAAACTTGCAGTACAAGTTTTGAGTGAGTCAGTGGGTAAAGTTCTTCAGAAATTTGGACCACCCCAGGCTCAAGGCACAGCACAGTTTTGCCTGATGATGGATAAGTTTTTTGACTGTGTCAATGTCAGAAATACAAAGGAATGCACCACAAAGAGGAAAGATTTTTTGAAGCCATATTCATCCGTTGATGATGAGAGATTCTCCTGGTTGAGGGAAACATTCCTTGACTACTTTGAAAGCTGGCTCAAATCAATTGAAGCAAGAAAAGGAAAGTTTACAAAAGGTGAAAAAAGCAACATGTTCCTGTCATGGCAAACGTTTGAGGGATTAAAGTTGACAGTTAACTCCACGATAGAGTTGACAAAGTACCTCATTCAAAATGATGTGCTATATGTTCTGACAGAAAGGTTTTGCCAAGACCCCCTTGAGAATCACTTTGGTAAACAGCGAGCTATGGGTCAACGCAAGGACAATCCTTCACTTAGAGACTTTGGATATAATGACAATAGCATTCGAAACCAAAAATCTTTCCTTACAGTGGTTGGAGGAAATTGTAGACGAGACAGTGCAGAGAGTAGTGACATGGAATTAGACGAGTAAGCAAAACAACTGTAATATCACAAACAGTCCTTATGAGAGAGATCACTTTATGAACAAAGCAGGCTTAGGATTACTAAAATTTCAAGGAACCCCTTCATTAATCTGTTTGAACAAATGTGTACTAAAATCAGTTAGAAAAATAGCAAACATTTTGTTACTTCTTCAAATAAATAGTGGATAAGATTAGCTAGCCCCTACCAATTGCTCCTATGTTAAATATTGGAAGCCACATAAATTCTATAAACTACCAGTCTACAAAACTAAAAAATTTAGAAAATTTATGTTTATCCTGAATAAAAAAATGGCTGTTCCAAAAGATAAGACTAGGGATCAACATTTTGATATTGTAACAAAAGGCAAATTTGCTTGTACATACTTCAAATTTTGACCTGCTGGTAGATCTAATGTAGGACAATTAAAAGGGCTGTGTCATGTAATCGTAAACAAACCTCTCTTGAAAGGGTGATTTTACAGTTTTTTGGTAGGCAATATCACACAGATTATAGAGATTACAGGTTTATTTACGGTTATGTGACCCAGTCCCTTTAAGGTGAAGACATTATTTTAAGTAATAGCTTATGGACAATTTAAACAGTGGGAGCAACACCCTGGAAATTGATTAGCAGCATATATCTAGAGCAATGCTCGACTTTATAGAAAGGGTCAATAAGCTTATTCTATATAAGCATAAGCCTGGAAAGCTTTCTGTATTATCTTCGATAAAGTGAAATCGTGTAAATAATGATGTTCAGTTTTATGAAAATATATGCAAATGCCAATCAGTCATTTTCACTAATGCCCTTGATCAAGGCAGCTTGATTTTTTCTTGATTGAAGTCCTCAAAGATCTTTCCTTTGCCTTTTTTGACTTCATTTTATGTTTTTCTTGGCGGTCCTTCGCATATGAAAATGCTCTGACTCGTATGAACAATGTGATCATATCCTCTAGAAGATCCATAGCTATGTCTTTGTCAGCTTTTTGTTCTTCCCTACTACGCACTTTTGAAAACTGAGATAATATTTCTGAATCTTGCAGAAGCACATCAGTCATATCTTTNAACAAAGCAGGCTTAGGATTACTAAAATTTCAAGGAACCCCTTCATTAATCTGTTTGAACAAATGTGTACCAAAATCAGTTAGAAAAATAGCAAACATTTTGTTACTTCTTCAAATAAATAGTGGATAAGATTAGCTAGCCCCTACCAATTGCTCCTATGTTAAATATTGGAAGCCACATAAATTCTATAAACTACCAGTCTACAAAACTAAAAAATTTAGAAAATTTATGTTTATCCTGAATAAAAAAATGGCTGTTCCAAAAGATAAGACTAGGGATCAACATTTTGATATTGTAACAAAAGGCAAATTTGCTTGTACATACTTCAAATTTTGACCTGCTGGTAGATCTAATGTAGGACAATTAAAAGGGCTGTGTCATGTAATCGTAAACAAACCTCTCTTGAAAGGGTGATTTTACAGTTTTTTGGTAGGCCATATCACACAGATTGTAGAGATTACAGGTTTATTTACGGTTATGTGACCCAGTCCCTTTAAGGTGAAGACATTATTTTAAGTAATAGCTTATGGACAATTTAAACAGTGGGAGCAACACCCTGAAAATTGATTAGCAGCATATATCTAGAGCGATGCTCGACTTCATAGAAAGGGTCAATAAGCTTATTCTATATAAGCATAAGCCTGGAAAGCTTTTCTGTATTATCTTCGATAAAGTGAAATCGTGTAAATAATGATGTTCAGTTTTATGAAAATATATGCAAATGCCAATCAGTCATTTTCACTAATGCCCTTGATCAAGGCAGCTTGATTTTTTCTTGATTGAAGTCCTCAAAGATCTTTCCTTTGCCTTTTTTGACTTCATTTTATGTTTTTCTTGGCGTATTTATCATAATAATATTTCTGAATCTTGCAGAAGCACATCAGTCATATCTTTGGCATCAATTCTATTGTATGTAGAACCGCACTGTGAGCGAAAATGTGCCTCAACAATGCTGAACATGCTTATAATTTCAGAAGACATTTTCCAAAGTCCACCTCTGTTTCTTGCATCAACAACTGCATGGGCAGTATTTGATTCATCATCAATGATGATTGACTTTCCAGCCAGCAAAAGTGATAGGCATATTTGACTTCTGTATGTATTCCACTTCCTTGCATTGCGGATACGTCTGTAAAAAGTGCTAAAAACATACCCACTCAGATACGCAATACATGCTATGTCTTTCTTTGAGAACGTAGCTGGATCAAATTTCTTAGCACGCAAATCTTCAGAATATTTTGAGTCATTCAAATGAGCTAAGATATGGTTTGCCAGCTCAAATCCAACTAGCAAGCAGCTGTGCCTACTCAAATTCCTGAAAGGCAACTGTTCTTGTGATACACATTTATAAAAATAAGGGTAAAATCTTTCAGCATTTCCCTTAAACTCTGTTATGGCTGGTTTGATAAATGAGTAAGCAAACAGTGTATCATCTAAATTGAAGCTATAATTGCTGAGCTCTTGTAAGATCTCTGCTGGATAGCATTCATCTTTTGCCAGCTTGGACACACTAACTTCAATCATCTTCTTTAACTTCAAAGGGTGGAGAATTGATTCTGCTGCTTTCTTCGGATTGCTTGTTCGACTGCTATCTTCTCCAACTGACTGAAGGCCCTGGTTTTTATGCATCGTAGTCTTGTGACGACTTAGCCCACGTTTTGATTTGCAGACTTTTTCACAAAGGTCACAGGGAAAATTGTATACTTCTTCTCCCCCTTCTTCGCAAGGTTCTTTATTCTGAAAATAAAGGTGAACGTTGAAAAGGCCATATGAAAACTACTGTTCAACAACCCTAAAGCGATTCATGAGAATTTAACCACCTCAACAGTCGTCAATTTCGCAAATCAAACAAGGATTGTAACAAAATATTTTTATGGGCCTAAATGAAAAACTCATTCAAAGGTTCACATTGAGGATATAATATAGCTACACAAACCTCAGTCACGCTCTGGTCAATGTAAGAAGCAATTTCCTCTTCTTGCTCTATCAGTTCTTCGTCAAAAAGGGCGAAAATTGCGTCCAAATCATCTCCACTAAAGAAGTTTTCCTCTCCGGCCATGTTGTTATGAAAATTTGATGCACTCTCATGGTCACGTGACGCGTCAAATCAACATCGAACCGCGATACAAAACCGTGAACAATGCACTTTTGTTCTTCTTCCAGACTATAGTTTTCTCTTATGACTATGAAATAAATGATAAATTGGTTGCCGAGAGAGATAAATAGAAAACTACGGGCCTAACAATAATAATGAGGTACGGAATATGAAACATAAAAACAATGTAGCAAAAGTTGGGAGCCAAAGGTCAAAGGAGAGTGGTGAAACAACGCCTGTTAGCAATGGCAGGATCAGCCTAACACATAGTCACGGTATGTAAAACACAGGCGGTAAATAGTGGCATAACTAGCAATAATAGGGTATAGTAGATAAAAAGTATGGCATAACTTAACTTTCTTTGAAGATATTTTGAACTCTAGTCCTTTGGATGCCATGTTTGTCGCTGTGGTGTACATGGGTGAAGACTAAAAATAGTGCGTGCGATTTTTATGATGTAAATCGAGCAAGAGGGCGTGCTTTGGCAAAACATGCGATTTTAAAGGAGTAAACGGAGGGAGGTGCGAGAAGTCTGGGGCACAGGAACATGTGGTAGTGATGTGCAGGGGTCCTATAGGATCGGAGGCCTAGGGCGCAGGGGGATAAATTATTGGGGCTGCGCTGCTTGGCCTCCTCGTGCCTGGTGCAATTGGGAACAAGGTCGTATACAGGGAACCAAGAACCCGTTAGTAGTAGACTCAAATATTAGGCCAGTGTCAGATTTGGTATACAGTACCCTAAGATAAAGGGTGAGCATTGGTAAACATATTGAAGGCCCATTTCCACTTCATTCGCAATTCGCAAAACACATGCGATTTGCGAACACATGCGAATTCAATACACACTTCAAAGTTGTTCGCACGAATTTCAATTCTTTATCCAGCCAATGAAATCTATCTCTTTTTGATAGCGCTTGTCCCCTTTGTCTCTTTGTTTCGCAAAGTTATTTTCTAATTGGCTGCCTTCAATCCGGGACAATGGCTCGCATGCGAACGTTCGCAAGAAATCAAACATTGCGAACAGGTCAAAATCGCATTGCGAACGGTCACATGCGATTTGCAAACGTTCGCATGCGAATTTCAAACAAAAGATCGCATGCGATTTGCAAATTGCGAATGAAGTGGAAATGGGCCTTGATGGCCAAGCCTTGAGATATAGGAGAATAATTACCAACAATGAACAGCTTGAAGATAAAAAATACATAATACATAATACATAATAAAAATACAATTCTGAGATAAAAAACAATTCAACAAAATTAGACAATATTCACAGTCAGATCTACTATTTGACAACAACAAACAGACTGCACAGACATCACACAATCTACCTTTTGTCATCCCATATGACAACACAACAATAGAAATTGGTAATATTAAAAGATAACTGGCAATCAATTGAAAATGATGAAATACTTAAACAAATATGGACAAAACAACCTTTTTTTGCTCGAAAGAGACACAAAAATATCAAAGATACACTAGTCAGATCGAAATTTAACTCAAAATAAACCAGAAAATAAAACTTACCCATAAAATAACAATATCAGATGCATTGGTGGATCAGGACGCTGATCTTCTGAAGCACCTGCACCACAAATCATTCTGATTTAACTGCCACAAAATGAGAATTGTTGCGGGACATCGGCCGACGATTTCCATTGTTAAATCATTAATGAATAATTTGGTAAGTTTAACTAATTACTGGATCATAAATATGGTTTATTGCGTTCAACATACGGGTGTTTATAAAACGAAGACCGAAGACCGAAGACCGAAGATAGAAAACGAAGACGAAGACAGAGTCTTCCACCTTCGGTCTTCGTTTTGCAGAAGGACCCCACTCAATCTGCAAAACGAAGACTGTCTCCAAAATGCAATGAAAGTGGATAAAGTCAATCGAGATGTTAAACAGTCGTTGTGTTTCTTCAAATAGAGTTAAGGAGACAAATATTACACCGCACGGACCGCACGATTGTCATTTAGAGCATGTCTTCGTTTTGCAGAATGACCCCCTCAGTCTGCA
>REGM01000014.1:625506-664984 GCA_004194415.1 Aurelia aurita | reverse complement strand
TTATATGCTAGGCATTTCAACTTACAGTTTGCCATATCGTGAGAAGAAATTAGTTATCTGAAAATGGAGTTACGAGCTATAACATTTCGTGATCATGTTGAAAGCCAAACCAGAGAGTCTTGTATGCCTTCCTGCATCATTGAGGTGAAGGGGGACTCCCCAGATGAGCAACGCTAATATTGGATCGAAAATTTGTCCACTTTAACGACGAGCAAGAGTTCAGCTCAATGAGCATATTCAAAGTAAGATCTGAAGAATCAAATTTATTAGGTCTCAGGGGAACAAATACCAATTGTGTGCTTTGCTAGTGTAAGGTCCCATTCCTATTGTCCTATTTCTGACGGCGAGAGTGCACAAATTGCTTCATCACATGGAAACTAGGCTGAATGCGCTTCTTATGGAGAAGCACGAGACAGTGCACTATTGCGTAATATCACAGGTCTAACAAACAATAAAACTATTTTTTACTTTAAGAAAAGAAAGCTTGTTCTACTTTGTGAAACAGTTAAAGATAAATCATCTCTACAAATGAAATTCCCAGTTGGTATGATACAATAATAGCAGCAGGAAATAGTTTGGATTCAATTCTTCAGACCTTACTTTGAGTATCCTCAATGAACAGAACTCTTGGAGCTAGTCGTCAAGATAAACGAATTTTAGACCCATTTTAGTGCTGCTCATCGGGGGAGTCCCCCTTCACCGCGATGATGCAGGAGGGCGTACAAACGTCTCTGGTTTGGCCTTCAACATGAACATGGAATATTATAGTTCATAACTCCATTTTCAGATAAATAATTTCTTCCCACGATATGCCAAACTGTAAGTTGAAATGCCTAGCATGTAACTAGAATGAATAGACATTGTTAGGTTCAGAACTTTTTTCTCTGCGTTTACTCAAACGTCGGAACTTTTTTTGGGACACCCGGTAATCTATTACCTTGCGGAGGTATCAGAAAAAACCCCCAACCAAAAAAGGGTTGATAATAATAGTGACAGTTTGCTACGTGCCCTTGGGGGTGGGGATGGCATTACCCTCTCTTGTTTTTCAATATTTTATATTTTTATATTTCTTAGTATCAGTTTTGACATTTCATATCCTTTCCTCTTCTGCACTACAAACAAATTGCCTGTTTAGTCGCAAACTCATGAAAGACAAAGTGACGGTAATTGTTCAAGGTTTAGAATAGTTGTGTGCAGCTTGGTTTTCCAACTGTTTTTCCAAAGTTGTGTTACACAAAATATATTTCTAATCTCTTCCTCTTGTGGTACGGCCTCTAGCCAGGGCTGATGGTAACATAGAGCCTCTTTTAAGGGACAATGGTTGGGGCAATCTATTGTATCCTTTAATATAATTTTCTTGATGGTAAATACAATTGGATTAAAGAAGGAGCCGGGGGCCACTTCCACACCAAGTTAGTATGTTAAAAATTCCAATCCTCATAAGTTTCTCATATATGGTAACCGAGAGCTGCCATTTTTAATTTCAATCTATTTTTTATATTTAACGTTTCCTAATCCTTTTTTAATTCTTAATTTAAATCTTTTTGTATTTCAAGTATTATTTTCTTTAATTTTTAATTTGATCTGAAATAAAAGAATAAAATCACATAAGAATTCGAAATTTTTAAATTAAATTTCATTGCATTTCATCAACTGCTACACGTGGCTGAGAACTGCCATTAATGTACTGGGCCCGGTTGTTCAAAACTCCGATTAAGGTAACACAGGATTAGAGCTAAATCTAGGTTTACCCATTTAATCCCCGGTTTGCTAATCGGTGTATTGGGGAGCATTTTTGAAAGGCATATTACAGCTACGATTAGCTAATCTACGATTAAGCTTTCCTAATCCCCGGTTAATGTTTGTTGATGTTTTGAAAAATGGCGGCAATACAAAATAGTCAAGCTGCGAAGCAACAAAAAGTGAAAAAGCGAATTTTGCAGCGTCAGAACTGGCCGTGCTGACAGAGGAAGTTGAGGAAAACATGTTTGTTTTAAAATCAAAATTCACAGATAGCGTGAAAAACGCCAGGAAGAATAAAATTTGGGCGGACATAGCAGCGGCAGTGAACGCAGTAGGAGTAGCGAACGGTGGTGTTGTTCAAAGGCGTTGTTACCGGATTTTCTTTCTTTATTTGATAAGGTTTCTTTATCTTGATGGTATGCCTGCATCCAACATCTTTTCTCAAAGCTACGGACTTCATTTTATTCAAGTCCAAGTCGCTAACACAGGTGTTTCCTAACAATTCTGTCCAAGTGCTACTTGTTCGAAACGGGAGGGTATGGAAGAAGGATAAAAACGTAAATAACGTACTGCTGGCTGCTAAATTTATGGACAACAGTGAAAGATAGGTCGGAGGAGTATTCTGAAATTTTGTATGCAAAGTTGAGTTGCAACACATTTAAGGCGAAGGTGAAGATTCTTGCTGCTCGTTCAAGGGGAAATTGAAATGTATATAAAGCTCAACTAAGATAGGCAAATTAAGAGGAAGGACAGGGAATTAATTAGGCCTATGCTTTCCCTTGTTGTAGTAAGAGAGAAGTCTCAATAGAGCTAAAAGCGTTATCAGCGTTTCCTCCCCCTCTGTTAAGCTCCTGATATGACACTGTGATTTGCTGGAAGAATGCGAGTTAACCTAACATGGTGTAGCAGGTATTTTTGGGCGAAGCCATTACAGTGCATGCCGCAAGGCCCAGTGAAACAAAGTCTATCAGACGACCGTGCCTTTGGATGCATAGCTGAAACTCCAGCAAGTTTTCGTGGAAAACTGTTACAAAAACAGTTCAGCATGGATACATGATGTTTTGATTATTCGACACGTTGAGAGAATGGTAAAATATTCCAACTCAAGCTTAAATATCCAACAAATCCATTGTGTTCGCTAATTTTTCCGACTTTTTGGTGTAGCCCCAAATTTCCGCGGTTTTGACTAGGAATCTGAAATGATAAATCTGAAATGGTGAGATTTAAAACATTCCTGTGAAACGATAATTTCGAGGACGTCTTTGCTGAACTGCTGCTAAGTTTTGAAACAATAAATCCGCCATTTTGTTCTGATTTATTACCTGGATTTGAAGTTAATACACCTACCGAGCTGGATTAAATTTAACACACTGATTTATCCCCGATTAGTCTTAATCGGGCTTTGAGCAACGCAGTCTAATCAGAGGTTAGATTTTAATTGAAGATTAAGCATTTTAATCTATGATTAGCACTAATCGGAGTTTTGAACAACCGGGCGCTGGTGAACTTTCTGTGGCAGAGAGCTGCCAAATTTCAACACCAACTTGAGGCTACGTAAAAATGGAGTAGACAAGGCGGGCAACTTGCGCAGAGCATGAGTGTGGAGTAGGTCTACTATAAAAGTGATCATGTCTGGGGCAGGTCCAAATAAAAAACCAAGTAGACAAATGGAAGAAGTTCGCCAATTGCATTAAGGAAAAGAGATTGAAAAAGCCCTGCCCCAACATTGATGGGAAAAAGAACAAGACTGCCAATGCTGAGCCCACAGGGCCCTCCTATATAATCAATAAAAAGGAAATAACTGTACAACCACTGGCTACAGAGGCCACCGGAAAGGTCCAAAAATACGACAGAACAGGAGCACAGGAATTCATCACATATCCACACAAGGAAGTGAATATACCAAACATAATTGATGCATGCAATAAACATTTTAAAAGTTGGCTGAAGAAAGGGATGCCATGTGATGTGTTGGCTTGAGAACGTGGTCTCTCATGCATTAGAATAGAACAGCTTCCAAACCTGAAGCTCGTACATGTCAGATTTATCAGAAAAGATATGTACAACTCAATATCTGAATGCAGTTATACATCTTCGCAATCAACAACACATTTTCCAGGCATGAGCAATTCATTAGCAGCAGCAAGCAAACCAACTTCTGCTATAAATGGTGTTGCAAGATCAATTTCAGTGATTCCACATCTGAAAACTTAACTTTCTGTTATTCTCAACCTGAAAAGCAGGAAGGAAAATGCACATTTCCTGCAGCCTTGCCCAAAAAGTCTGCCAGTTACAGCAATGATGAAGTTGGGCAAGGCAATTTCTACCGCTGCTCCACCACCTGTGTCTATTGAGTTATCATAATTTGACATGGAACAATTGATATGGTCTGCGCCAAATGTTGCATATTTTGATATTGAAAAGACAGAGTATGCAAGGGGATGAGGATTCAGGGCAGCATTCAAAGCAACTTCCAGGTCACCATTGTTCAAAGGAGGCACAGCATACATAGTAAAATTCTACCTTCCAGGAACACTGAGAGCAATAAGTGTAGTTAATGATACTACTAAGGATCATGCTCGCAAATCTGTCCAAATGTATGTACTAGAAAAAAACTTTGCTGACCAAATCACTGTACAGGCTGGTAAAGAACAGAAACAAGATGTATTTGGGAAGACATTTACGTATGTTGATGTATTTCTTGGGAAAATTGAAGGCACAGGCGAAATTGTAACAATTGAAGAATTTGCTGGGAAAGGAGTTTTTGTAAGTATGTGAACAACAACGGAGCAATTGGAGGTGTAAATGATCCTGAACTGCAAGAGAAAGCAGAGTATCTTGTGCATTTTCATTTGCTAAATCAAAGAAGAAACTGATGGTGGTTGATATTCTGGGATCAGGCTACAACCTCTCAGATCCTGAGATTGCTACTATTGGTGAAGCCTTTGGTGAAACAGAGAAGCTCCCTTTCTGTGTAGGCAACCTGTCAAGTGCTGCATATCATACATTTTTTGAAGGCCACACTTGTGCTTTATATTGCAACCTTTTCGGTCTAGAAGCTGATTGCACTACAGTAGTTTCAAATAACACTTCTGAGTAAATTATTTTCAGATGTTGAACATTTACGCCATCTTATACCAGGTCCTCCAAACAAATTTTAAGATGTTTGAACATTGTTTGTATATACTTACCTACAGTCCTTTCCCANACACCTAGAGTACTACCATGAATTTTAATTCTATTTGATACCCAAAAGACCAAAGTATTTTTGCAATTTTTCTTGCGTTTTTACGGGCACTGAAAATATTGGTAAAATGCAACTTTACCAAAAATCCTTGATTGCAAAATGCCTGAAAAAGGGACTAATGCACTTCATCAAATTGTAAATAATCTCCTAACACAGAACAATGCGCAAGTCATTTAACCTCCCTCGAGAGTTATAATAAATGAATCTGGAAGTAAAAGTTCCCTTTTTAGTGCTCCTAAGAACACAAAAGCGTTGTATTGTCACTGGTGTAGGGTTTTATGACGCACAAACTTGCTTGCTACCTGGACCATTTTACCCCAGTAGACTCTTACTGCCAGAAAGCATGTTAAAGGAAAATTGGCAAAAGAGGGAAAAACATCCACCATGCAATACAGTTCTATTCAGTTTTAATATCTACTAAAGTTGCAATCATACACAAATACACAATAAATTTTTGATGTTGATACCTGGGGGGACTTTCCATATAGGCCTCACAGGGGGACTTTCCATATGGGCCTGACAGGGGGATTTTCCATATGGCTAACAAATGGCCATATTTTTTAAATTGATGAAACCACTTTAAGGTATTTTAAGGTTCTTCGGCAAAGGAGACAATTCCCACTCAGGATGCTCCTCCACATGACAATACAATCAAGTCTAATAATTTGGGATTAAAACATTACATAACTTCTTCATTACTGGATGCAACCAAATGAGCCAGTTTTATGTTCTTACGCTACCATTTTGGGGGTTTGTAGAAATATATACCATTGGAGGGTAATTTTTGAAATGTTTGCTTTGGCCCTCTTTAACCCTGAGTGGACCCCTTGTCAGGCGTTAATGGGTTTTCCCCTGGGTGTTTGTACCATTAATCTATATTTCGAAATTCTCCAGCTCAACACTTGAGTACTTGATTGATAAATAAGCCTGCACAAAGTCAGTTGGGTTTATTTTCTCTGGCTCTGGGAACACGGCCTCCAGCTTGGCACGAACTTCAGCTGAAATAAAATCTATAGGGGCATCAAGAACTCCAGCCAAGTCAGACACTGTTTTCAGATCATCTTCTTTTACAATGAAACCTTCAGATAGAAAGGACAATATGTTAGTTCATTTTACAATGTTATATAAATGTTCATGTTTTGTTAATTTGCCTTGTTGTCATAGCTTTACTGTTGAGTTTATAATACTGTTGACTTTATTGTTGAATACTGACTTTATGGCCTACAGTATGTTATGTTATGCAGGGTGTCCCCCAAAACATGCACCCCATTTTTGCCACTGCTGTGGTGGAAATGAATCTTCAATTTTCTTCTTTTTGATGCAGTTGCGTAGGATAAGCTGCAGCTTAGAGTTTGAGACTTTGTTTGAGTCAATCTGAGAAGTAAATTTGACAAATTTTTCAAGATTTGAAGAAGGGGTAATAGTGTTCTTTTGTTATAAATTAACAACACTATTAACAATTTCCAAATTTAGAAAAACATCAAATATATAAATATACAATGCTAAAACAAACTACTTGATTTTGACATTTTTGGACAACAAGGGACTGCTGTGTTTGAAGCAACCCTTTATTCTCAAAACAAGGTCTAAAATTTTAACTTGAAGTCTAATTATGGAACTGTATCAAAATATGACAATTTTGGAGTTACAGCTCCTCCACAGCAACCACTCTAATAGGCACAATTTTGGTACACCCTGTAGTTTTCATTATTGTTATAGTTGTTATGGTCATACTGTAGTTATAATGTAGTTATGCTGTTTATATAATTTATTCTAACATCCCAGAGAGACTTTTGCTTAATGGCGCCTATGAGTTTTATAATCAAAGTCTGTCTCAAACTAGAAGTCAGGTGAGATTTGAAATAACACAACATTTCTCAAATGCTAAACGCTTCAGTTTTTTTTATTTGTGGGCATTTTCACCTGACATCTAATTTGAGACAGACTAGAAGTATCTTTACCCTGCTTTTCCATTCCATATCTTTCTGGGAATTCAAAAATATGATTAGGAACCCCATCAGCCATGAAGGTGTCTTTTTGTGCCCGAATCCTGTGACTGTTCCACACTGTGCATCGAAATTCATCTAACTGCTGCTGCATCATAGGGATCATGACAAAAGCAAGGATGGATCTAAAAATGGATAAACTAAATTAGAATGGGTAGACTGTGCTCTACAATGCTAGGTAATGCAAATGTTCACTGTATGGAAAAGTGCATTGGTTCAATGTATTACCTGTCAATGGCATCATGAGCGTTATAATGACATTGTTCTTTCAACCAAACTAAACCAACTTTGAAAAATTTCTCCAGTCTGTCATGTAATTCTCTCCACCATCTCTCTATCTGCAAAAATAAATGTAAACTTTCAGCTTTAACAATGAATAAAATTGTCTTTGTTCACAACAGAAACTAATTTTTAAAGCACAATAACAGTAAATTTTTTTCCTACACATATTTCATGGATAAATTTCTACGACAGTACATCTGTGATTATGTAGTGACATTGTGGATAATAATATAGGAAATTAAGTAATAAAAGTTACTAACCTGGTTCGATGGTGAAGGTCCAAATATTATCGAGTCTGTAGGGTCCTCTAAATCTCCTTGTAGGCTTCTAAGGTATGAATGCATGGTACTCATCACTGTAGTCTCTGTTCCTTTATCCATTCTTAAGTGGTTGGGTAATACGTTGGTCTCCATCAAAGCCTCTAGATACCATTTTCCTATAAACAATGGATTTGAATTTGTGTTCCAAATTTTCAACCATATAAGCTTTCTGCTAGCAGTATCTATGCATCCATAGATGGCCAGTGGAAATGTGGAGTTTTGGTACCCCATCAATTTATCGTGACCATCCAATGAATATGTCCAGTTGGGGCCCATTGTGACAAAATGTCCCTTTGGTTTTCTCTTCTTGGCTCCAGGTGCTCGACGTGCTAGCCCTTCTGCATCGAGTTCAAACATAACTCCATGAATTAGGTCCCTTGGGACTTGTAGATGGTATTTTTGTCGTATCTTCTGAGTCATTGCCCTGTACCCTAGTAACGCACCTGGTCCTTCAAGTTCTTTCGCAACAGCTTCTCTGATATCTGCAACAGGTATATTTACATCAATGTAACGAATATTGAAATAATTTAGTCTTCGGTCTAGCGTTCTAATGCTCCAAAAATAAGAGCCATAATCTCTCTGCATGTAGTCCAATATCTCATTACGTTGCAGACGCTGTCCAACGTATTTCTTTAGGTCTGCATTCAACTGTTCGTTATCTTTCCATTTCACGNTTACTCCGCTAATACTCAACGGATTTGAACATGCGAGATTGCAAATTGCAACTTAAGATCTCATCTATATCATCACGTTAAAATAAAATAAATTCGGAATTTAGGCTCCTCCGCAGGAACTGTTTAAACGCTTATACTTTTGTTTGGGACACCTGGTAGTATTGATTTGACATCTAGAATTGGCGACGAAACTTGAAATACTGTTTTACCATAACTCCCCTGTGAGACGATAATAGGAATATCCCCTGGGTCTTTCGATGTTCATCAGAAATTGTTGCTACTTTAATCACTTTACTTATAGCCCAAAAGTGATGTTGACAATTTAATAATTTTTTTAATGGACAGTATGATGTTGAATTAGGTGATAACATTTGCAGGATAATAACCAAGAAAGAAGACTACTTTGTCAACTTTGTTCTTTATTGATTATTTATTGATAATTTTGTAAAACATGCTATGAACGAAGAAGTCTTCAAAACTTTGAACTCTGCACTTTTGTTAGGATATTTAACAATCAATGTAGCTATACATAATCAAAGGCAAGACGCGTTTGCAAAGACACCGACAAACAAGTAACCTTTTCAATTTCTCGCCACCTTTATCTTACTCTAGAATTTCGTAATGTAAAGGTTTCATGGTCGCAAAATACACAGTAGGTTTTCATGAAGTTGTCTAAAGTTGTCTATTTTGCATGGTTTAAAAAGTTCATGCGTGCATGAACACGAATCTTAGAGAAGGTAGTTTCCAGGAACCTTAGGAAAACATATGTTACTAAGATCGGAAAAATGAAACAGAAAACATGGAACGGAATTATGAAACAGAAAAACAGATTTCTCCAAAATAAATGTTCATATGGAAATTGGCCTATTTCCTATGCAATGAAATTTTAAAGAAATGACTATGCGAAGTAAATTGCATTAATGAAAATTGGCAAACGCCCTTCGTATTCTTTTGAATCACGTAGTAGTGGTGATAAAAAAGAAGAAACCTCTTTGGTTGCCCGGTACATATGTAACGAATCAGATCTTAAGAGATTACGTCACATGCTTTCAATGCTGAAAATAGAGAATATCATGTACCCATGGTTTATACGCCAGCCATGCTAACATATCGCTAACATATCGTGGGGAGTTTACAGCTCGTTGGCAAAGTATGTTAATCCTATGTCTCTCTTGTGGCGTAAGCATAAATGTGAACAAGTTTCATATTATTTTTTATGTAGAGTTAGAGATCACGTAAAGAAAGGGAACTCAGCTAAGCAAACTCAGCTACAAACATAATTTGAGTCTTAATGAAGTCAGGGGTGCTTTGCATCACGGGTCTTCGTATAGATGTATTGTACGAGCCGTCTTCGCATTTTTTTACAGACGTCATTCGATCCATTGACGAGAATGATATCCCTCTCAGCTAAGCAAACTCAGCTACAAACATAATTTGAGTCTTAATGAAGTCAGGGGTGCTTTGCATCACGGGTCTTCGTATAGATGTATTGTACGAGCCGTCTTCGCATTTTTTTACAGACGTCATTCGATCCATTGACGAGAATGATATCCCTCTCAGCTAAGCAAACTCAGCTACAAACATAATTTGAGTCTTAATGAAGTCAGGGGTGCTTTGCATCACGGGTCTTCGTATAGATGTATTGTACGAGCCGTCTTCGCATTTTTTTACAGACGTCATTCGATCCATTGACGAGAATGATATCCCTCTCATTCAATTCATAATCCTGCAATCATGAAAAAGGAATGATGCACATAGTCTCTCAAAGCATAGATCAGGAGGAATTATATTCAAGTTAACTATAACGTTTTAAAAATATTTGCAGATTGATTCAAGCTAAACCTTCATAGCAAGGCCCAACCAAATCTGTTTACTTTCTTTGAGACACCAGCTATTTTATTGTATATTGAGAATGCGCTGATGAGAATAAACTTATATAAATATGAGCAAGGTGTTGCGTAGAAAATCTTACATGGACAGAAACTGCAGTCAGCAAAGGATCTCAATATCTAAGAAACTGATGGTATGTTATTTCACAAAGCTATTTTCACATAATATCTTACCAGTAAAAAGTTGGTTTCTTGCCAGTGGGAGTCTTCGGGGAAAAAGACATATGCGAGTGACCGAACGGACATAGACACTTACCTTTCTTGTACATAAATGATCTCACAATTTTCTGCTGATTGTGTATGAATTCCATGAGCTGGTCACGGATAGCTACATGCCCATCGTCAGAAGGAATAGAATCAAAAACACATACCCTAGAAGGAAGATAATATATCATAGTGAACACAATATATCATAATTTGCCGGTACGAAACCAGTTTCAATCATTCGTGATGGTGAACTAGGTTGTTGCCATGGTGCACGGACGTATTTTCGACTGCTCGTGATACTGCCGTTTTCTGCAGAGGGAAACTATGAATCGATGAGAAGTATTATAATGTGGTACTGATAAACTTGTTTTTGTCACACTGGTCTGTTTAAATGTGATATTTGATGCTGGATTATGACATCTAAAAGGAAAACAAAATTGAGGCAGCGTGAGGAGAAGCACGAGGAGGACACTGGCCTAGTCAATGTCGAAGATGATGACGAGGCGCAAAGTGAAAATGATTCCGAAATGTGGCTCATACAAATTGAAAAAGTTCTTGACGCAAAACTCGAAGTATTGAAGGAAGGTTTGGCAACCAAGGAGTGCATCTCAAATGCAAAATCATTAGCCTTCTGAAAAAGAAACACGGTACCGATTTTGTAGGTGTGACTGCTACAACAGGTATTGCAGCAATTCAAATCGGCGACGGAGGCCAGACCATTCATTCATGGGCCGGCATCGGGCTTGGTAAGGGATCGAGATACCAGCTTCTTCAGCAAGTCATTTCCAACAATGCGGCGCATGAACGCTGGTCAAGGTGCAAAACACTTGTAATTGACGAGATTTCAATGCTGAACCAGGATGCATTTGACACTCTAGAATTTGTCGGCAGGAAGGTGCGGAATTCGAATGAACGATTTGGAGGCATACAGTTGATATTAAGCGGTGATTTTGAGCAGCTGCCTCCTGTTATCAGTATCAAAGAGTCAAGCAAATCTGACCAAGATCAAAACGCAAATAATATTCCTTTCTGTTTTAAGTCACCAAAGTGGAGTGCTTGCGTAGATGTTTGTTTTAAATTGACGCACGTGTTTCGGCAAAGAGACCCAGAACTCTTGTTATTACTGGATGAAATTAGACAGGGTGGAACTCTAAGCCCAACGGCACACCATCTGCTTGATAAATTAAAACGCAAAGAAAGCGTTTCGATCAGCGATAGGAGTGCTGTCTTTTTGTATCCCCTTCGAAGAGAGGTAAATGAAAAGAATGATGATATACTGAAGAGTTTACCTACAGCACAATATGTGTCAAAAGCAAAGGACACCGGAAACAAGGACGGCTTAAGAGATTGCCCGTTCCCAGAAACTCTTGTCTATAAAGTTGGCGCAAGGGTTATGCTCTTGCGAAATATTCACAAATTGGGTCTGGCAAATGGTTCAATCGGAAGCGTAATGGCAGTAGCCGGTGGAAAACCACTGGTAAAATTTGACAGCGGTCAGGTTACATCCATTGAACCGTATGTATGGGGGTTTGAAAATGAGGATGGAGTCACAATTTCAACAAGACGCCAATTAACTTTGCAATTAGCATGGGCAGTTACCATCCACAAGAGTCAAGGACAAACGCTTCCAAATGTGGTAGTTAGTTTAAAGGGCATCTTGGCCTACGGACAAGCCTATGTGGCTTTGTCCAGGGCAACATCACTGGAAGGTCTTTCCGTATTAAGGGGTTGGGACCATGAAATACCCGGGCCTCCGAAGGCAGTTACCGAGTTTCAGAAATCGATAAAACGAGGCAAATAATATGAGACTGTACAAAAGAAGGTGCCTCAAGAGGACGAAGCCGAAATTAAGGAAATTCTAGATCAAGGGTCTTCAGTAGCTTCACCTGAAAGTGCTCGAATTTCACTTCAGTGGTCTGATGGCCTCACCCTTCCTGCATCCATAAGCACTGTAGAGATACTTGCAAAGATGGAGCAACAAGAGGGTCGCAATGAGGAGTATCAGAATTTGTGCCGCAGCTAGCAATCGAGAGATCGAGATGAAGATCAAGAAGAACATCTTTATAAATTCACGGCTCACTGTTGGGAGAAAATAGAAGGTGTATATGTAGCTACTGGAACAGCAACAGCAGATGACATCAAGACAGCCGTGGACAAATCGAAATTAGAAGAGACAGCTAAGCAATGTATGGCTCTTCAACGAAGCCGAGACTTGAAGGACAAGTGGACTGAATTATTGATCTCTCAGAAAATATTACCACCTAGCAAGACAAAACTAGATTTGTGTCACTTAACAGCTTTCATTGACATCTTGGAAATTCTACGCACGCACATGGCATGTAAGTAAAATTTGACACTATAAATAAAAGTGAATATGTTGCAAGAAATAGTACAGTTGCTAAAATCCCCTCAAATCCTAGCCCCCCGGTGAAACCTTGNCGTTGCCAAACAAGCATCATTACACTTAGACCCCTAAAGTTGACATGAAGGGTCATGAAATAAAGGTTGTGAGATGTAATTATAATATCTATCAGTCTAAATTACTATCAATATAGTTTTTTATGTGCTCAGTCGCAAGGTTTTTTACTTGATATTTTTGGGTCTCATCAAACATTTTTAGTTGATACTTTAGGGTCAGTAAAATTTCAGTTGATACTTTTAGGTAAATTTTGAAAATTGCGGATGGACCCCCCCGTATATAGAAGTTTAAGTGACCCCCCTGGGCAGATGACATCAGGACAGCCGTGGACAAATCGAAATTAGAAGAGAAAGCTAAGCAATTTATGGCTCTTCAACGAAGCCGAGACTTGAAGGACAAGTGGACTGAATTATTGATGTCTCAGAAAATATTACCACCTAGCAAGACAAAACTAGATTTGTGTCACTTAACAGCTTTCATTGACATCTTGGAAATTCTACGCACGCACATGGCATGTAAGTAAAATTTGACACTATAAATAAAAGTGAATATGTTGCAAGAAATAGTACAGTTGCTAAAATCCTCTCAAATCCTAGCCCCCCGGTGAAACCTTGGATCTATTTCAACTAGATTTTACGTTGCTTCTTGTGATTCTAAAGGAACAGGACGTATTTCAAAGGCTATACATGCCTTGTTCCAACAGTCATTGGTTGGGGCCTGGGAACGAGGTTGAGGATACGATTGCAGCTTGCCAAGATTGGATCCTATTACATAGTACTACGTATATTTTAGATTTTGAGCATAGATATCTTCTGCACCAATAAATCATTGCATGGTTGCTGGGGAGACTGTCTGGCTGCAAACAGTCATCATATTCTCTTGTCTTCACTCCTTTCATCAAGTAATGTCTATGTCTTAAGATTGATAAATTGGCTTCTTACTTACGATCTAGTTTCACGTTTAGATATTAGACAAAAGAATATTGTATGATCCAACGAATCAAAATTTGTTTTCCTTGTCCAATGATCCCGTAACTCAGATTAGACGTGCTTACATAAAGTTTTAAGTCTGTGTTTATTTTTTGTGCTATCTTCATCATTTTCTGTCTTCAGGTCTGATGCTAGAAAAACAGACAACTAACAAAAGTTGACAACGTACCTGTACACAAAATTCCGATACGAGCCAATGTTTTCCGAGTCCATTTTGTTTTTCTCCATTTTTCAAAAGCTGCATGCCGCCAAAATATTTCAGAAAGCCCGCGCTTTCTCAAAAACCTCGTTATCAAAAACCTCGTTGTTAAAATATACCAGCTGGGGACCCCCCGTTAATACTCTCCAAACTCTCTGTAAATCGAGATTCAGTTGTTACGTCACACCTAGATCGATTTTCTATATTTGGTAAGTGGAGCATCATGGACCCGTGGAGAATGNAGATTTTGAGCACAGATATCTTCTGCACCAATAAATCATTGCATGGTTGCTGGGGAGACTCTGTCTAGCTGCAAACAGTCATCATATTCTCTTGTCTTCACTCCTTTCATCAAGTAATGTCTATGTCTTAAGATTGATAAATTGGCTTCTTACTTACGATCTAGTTTCACGTTTAGATATTAGACAAAAGAATATTGTATGATCCAACGAATCAAAATTTGTTTTCCTTGTCCAATGATCCCGTAACTCAGATTAGACGTGCTTACATAAAGTTTTAAGTCTGTGTTTATTTTTTGTGCTATCTTCATCATTTTCTGTCTTCAGGTCTGATGCTAGGCAAAACCCTGTCAGAAGCAGAGGCAGCTGTTGCTTTAACTGCAGACTTCAGTCTTGACAGTGCAGAGCAGGCAAAGGTCCGCTATTTGGCTGGATGGGCGCTATCGAAAGTGCGCAATGCAGCACAACGCTATATGGAGAGAAATAAGGGATCTTCCAATGCCACTGTCATTTTAAAGCTGTCGGATGAACGCAAATTGGTCGAAGCAGTACAACGGCTTTTATCATCAAGAGACGAAGCTATACGCAGCACAAAGATTCCTGAAACATTACAGTTCATTGAAAATCATAATAGAGGTGCCTTAACGCATGTATGTGACAACGCATACCTATTCTTCGTACAACTGGAGAAAATCTGCCATGAGAAGTTTTCTTCAGATTTAATTGCGAAATATCAAAGAGACGGGTTAACCGTGGCTCGAAAACTGGTAAGAGATTCTCCTTCAGTGAAAATAACTTTGACTAACCTCATGGCTTCCTTCGATGAAACCTCCCAAGAAAGTAAGATACTTATATCACTCTCCTTTGCAGAGGCCTCCTTTGAAGAGGCTGTATTTGTTTGAGGACGACGCATGCTCCGCGCACGACGGGTTGCGCCTTCGGCCCTAACATCCGACAAGCCCTAACATCCGTCGTCCTCCAACAAATACAGCCTCTGCGGAGGAGAGTGTACTTTACAAGTTTGATGATTTATGATTTTCTGGATACTTTATCAGCCACTATGATTCGTTTATCCATATACAAATTGACCATCGTCGTAGAGAAATATTCCTGAATACGATACGACTACGATAAAGATCGTGGCGAGAGCCAGTCTGATGTATGAATTATTAAATATTCTGCGAATGTTCAATTGTGTATTCCGTTTTATAATTTATTTCACTATCATTCAGTACTACAATGCAATAAAGGAACTAGGGATGAAGATCTTCGTCGCGACCCTTAACATAACTGAAGGTGGGATATTTAAAGACGAGAAAATTTATAAACGCAATGGCTATTTAACTAGCTTAAAACTAATCAACGGACATATCTCTCATTTAGGATGTCTATCAAAGGTCTCCTTGGATAAAATCTAGGATTAGGAAAGGTCTCTTTCATCATTGTTGCAATAGACGGAAAATTTTCCTCATTTCTCATTGTAAAATTTTTGGAGGCTGGATTGCAAAATGCAATACAATTAAGATTGTGAGAACTTGAAATGAACTGATCAGTGCAGGGCATAACTCACAAACATTGAATATCTAGTCCTCGCTCTATCAGTATGCTAACTGACCGTGTGTTCAATTCATTTTGATTTCTCAAGATCTTATTTTGTCACTTGCCCATTATAATTGCATCAATGACGTCACAGGCGTATCTAGGGTATCAATTTTTGAATTAAATGACTGAAGTGATGTTCTATTTCATAACCGTAGATTTGCCTGCAAGCCTTGCGGACGTGCTCTTACGAAGAATAATGAAAAGGTATCTCAATATGCGTTCGAAAGAGTTTTTGAAAAAGTTGAAGAGAGATGTGAAGGTAACAAAGGATAAAGCACTGAGACAAGCCCTAACAGAAAAGAAGTCGAAGGCGAAAACATCTGAAGGATTAAAGAAGCTGTTAAACCACCTGGTAGACGATACTTCAAATGAAAAGATTGCTGGACATTTGAGGATGAAGGCTCATGCCCTTACCCGCAAAGATGCATTCATTGGGTATACCAAGGGTCAGTTGTGCTACCTTTTTCTTGTTTATGGCCTGCAGTTTTTAAAATCCCGTAAAAAGAAAGCCCTTAGCGAGCAGCTTCACGGGAAAGTAATTTCAGTAGACAGGGTTGCTTGTCCAGAAATACTTACAAAATCAAAATTCAACAACGCTCTATGCTATTACAATGAAGGAAGAAAGGTCGACTTGGTCTTGTTAGGAATAACTACAGCCACTGCCGAAGATCAAGCCAGCGCTAATGCCGACGAACCTGTTCACCGTGATCAAGTGAGACAAATCGTAGACAATCCAACTCGGCCAGCAGAACCACGCCAAAGGCTAAAGAAATTCAAACCAAGCATCGAGCAGGAGCAAATTTTGAGGGCCGACAACGAAAGACATGCAGGGAAGGTGCCTAAGGTTCTTCGGCTTCAGAGAGCAGCGGAGTTTGGCGTTAACGAATCTCAGGTGCAGCGTTGGCACAACTCGTTTAACAAAACGGCCAGAGCAACAATAGGACCAGAAGCTTCCTTGTAACGCTGTCGGTGTAATTTTTCAGAGGTAATTTGTTTTTATATCGAGCATTTAGTTCCAGCTACAAGTCCAGTTCTATTTTAGGTGTAAGAAAGAATGTCAACAAAGCGTCTTGTAACTTTTCAGGCTTCCTACTTAACGTACATTCAATGGGTGTGAATTTTCTGGAATTTCTTTGACTGTTTGGAGCTCTTTCAGCTGAAAGTATCTGCGTTGCCACAGTTAGCCTTTGTTATCTTCAGCTCTTTCATTTTTGTAATTGCGTTGATATTTGTAGCTAAAATGAAAGACATGCATGCACTTTAGGTTCAGTCTTACACACATCAAGACACATCGAGTAAGAAGCATCAAATAGTCAATGCGACCCTATGTTTTGCTGGTGTATTCCTGCAAATGTAACATGACTTTTGAGAACATTTCTTCACTCGCTCTATTAGTTTGCTTCGAACGATTACAGGGTGTCCCAAAAAAATTTTCCGCCCCTTCATTAAATGTTAAAAAATAACGAAATAATGAACGGGCTCCGTGTTAAGATAACCATGTTGCTGAGATCTTACATTAATTTTAGACACCAGAATCTTGCAAATCCGCTAACAATTCATGGAGTTCAAGCTCTTGAAGTTCAAGTTTGTGCAAAAGCTGAAACCAAAGGCTTCTCAACAGCAATTGCAAATGGACTTAGAAAAGCATTTTCAATAAACTAACTTTCTCTAACATTAAATCATGGTTATGGATGCTTTGAGGAATCCTGTTGAGCACAGTTTTGAAATGATCTGGTCTCTCATCGATTAAGTTTTTCATTTAATGTTTTAGATACTTGCATTCTTAAGCAAATTTTGACAAAGGTTACAAGAATTAAATTATTTTCGAAGTCCTATTTGGTTCGCTCTGATATCAACGAGAGGTATGACATTGGATAGTCTTCTTTTACCTCGATTTTAGGACGTTTTTATGCAAAACAAGTCAGTTAGGGGCCGCTGTTTTCAGCTTTCGCACAAACTTGAACCTCAAAAGCTTGTAACTCAGTGAATATTTAGCGGATTTGCAAGCTTCAGGTGTTAAAAATTAATTTAAGATCTCACCAACATGGTTATCTTAACACGGAGCCCGTTGATTTTATTGTTATTTCTTTATATTTAATCAAACGTTGAACAATTTATTTGGGACACCCTGTGGGTTGATCGAAACACTGTTAAAGGTGTCTATGGCAATGAAAAGCAAGTTTATTAAATAAAAGCTTTACTTGTTTCTGCATATCGACAAGTAAAAGCGGACATAAGCTATTTTCATGCGATATTTTCATACGCATTTATATGGATATTTTCATACGCATTTTTGGACCATATCCTGAAGCAGCGTAGGTGGTGGCAACTGTTTATATTGTAAAGAATTATTGGACTGTGTGCATATCAAAGTAAAATATTCTGAAATGCAATTACCATATTGCCATTCTGTTGGGTTAGTATTTTGTCCCTGTTGAGCTCTCTGGCAAGCGAAAAACAGTTCTGTATAATCTTGCGAAGTTTTATGTGTAACCAACTGAATTCCCTCAAAGAGCTGCATCATTTCTTTGCAATAGGACCTGTAGCCTTTTACCATTGAGTAGAGATCAAATTTAGTTTTCCGTGAAATAAACCTTCTTCCTCTTTCTGCTGCAGTCAGTTCCTCGTTTTGCTGTACATCCTTCTCCCAATCGCTCAACCATAGCAGCACTGACTCATTTTCCTGGAATTGTGAATCATCTAGATTCTTATTGTAGAAAATGTCATTCATTAGATATCGTAACATAATAGTTGCTTGTGGAGTAATGTTTTATCTATAGCAATGCGTCCTTTTAAGCCATTTTAGCTTAAAGTTCGATGTTGAGAAGTGCAATATTCCAGAGAAACATTGATAGACATCCGGATACATGTTTCAAAACGTACAATGTACTGTTTTATTGTTAGAGAAGAGAAGAACTTGTGAATAGCTTGGTAACAATAGAACTACGCTTCTACCAGATTTTCGAAAAACTCTTCCCATCTTTATTCCAAAATCTCGGAAATTAACACCAAATCGTTGCTTATTTCAATTTTCGAGAATACAATACTTCTCGAGAAAATGGTATTGGCTCTGAAATCAGCGTCAATTCAATTTTGTTACCCCTTTCCCCATGTCAATGTTAGCGACAGCGAAATGAGTGTTTTCTGATACAGATCACCAGGGTGGAAGTATGGCCAGGGCAAACAACATTGACATTGGGAGGCGGGAATATTACAGGAAAAATGAAAAATTCGAGATTGTCAGATGAAACAGGAAGCTTTTAAACGGCCAGGTCTAAAACGCGGACATCGCGGACGTCGCGGACATGTCCACGCCATTTCCATGTCCGCGTTTTAGGTTTTCGTATAGGGAAAAACCTAAAACGCGGACATCGCGGACATTATCTAATTCTCCGAAATAAATTGTTAAATAAGCATGTTTCCACGATTTTTATTCACGGAGAGTGCATGAAAAATAGCAACGAGATTACCAACAAGGAGCAGCCCCTGCAAAGCTGTTTCTCGCTGTAAATGAAGACATTCGATAAACACTTGGGGAGCCCCTAATTCAAGATTCACACTAATTCAAGGTCCGCATTAATTCAAGATCCGGAATTCAAGATTCAAGATCAAGGGATCTTTGGCACAATGAGTGACGTTAACAGGGAAAAACTTAGATAAGCTGCACTGGGTGGAGCCATAACTAGAAGATAAATCTATTTTTTGCTTCTGCCAGATGAATAACAATAGAAAGTTACATTGAAATATAGTGTCCAAATAAACTGGACACTAAGCAATACCTAAGCAAGCTGAGTGCAGGCCGATGCGCTTAATTTAAATATTTCATGTTCTCTCATTGGAATAGCAACTAAAAGATGTACTCTGTGCGCAAATTTCAGCTCCAAATATTCTTTTCATCTATAGGTTTTATAAGTGTTTCAATTTGGACAAACTTATTTTTTGCGTTTGGCTCCCTTGGCTCTACTTAGTGGAGGGTCACACACAATAGACGTTTCTTTCATTTTCAGTGAAATTACTAAGCTCTTAAAGATACATTGAAATAAGATGTCCACTATTCCGGATGTTTACAGATAGCGGACAGCGATAAGGTTTCTTTTATGGCCTAGGCATGAATTCTTGAGGGGGAGCATGCCTAGGCCATATAAGAAACCTTATCGCTGTCCGCTATTTGTAAACATCCGGAATAGTGGACATCATATTTCAATGTATCTTTAAGAGCTTAGTAATTTCACTGAAAATGAAAGAAACATCTATTGTGTGTGACCTTCCACTCAGTGGAGCCAAGGGAGCCAAATGCAAAAAATGTTAAGTTTTTCCAAATTGAAACACTTATAAAACCAAGTTTTTCACTTTGAAACGTCACTCATTGTGCCAAAGATCACTTGATTGATCTCGAATCTTGAATTAATGCGGATCTTGAATTAGTGTGTATATTGAATCTTGAATTAGGGAGGACTCCCAACTCCCAAAGTGTTTATCGAATGTCTTCATTTACAGCGAGAGCGAGAAACAGCTTTGCAGGGGCTGCTCCTTGTTGGTAATCTCGTTGCTATTTTTCATGCACTCTCCGTGAATAAAAATCGTGGAAACATGCTTATTTAACAATTTATTCCGGAGAATTAGATAATGTCCGCGATGTCCGCGTTTTAGGTTTTTCCCTATACGAAAACCTAAAACGCGGACATGGAAATGGCGCGGACATGTCCGCGACGTCCGCGATGTCCGCGATGTCCGCGTTTTAGACCTGGCCACTTTTAAACAGCTAGCTGCCAGCTTACTTGTAAGGAGCCTTGCTCTTGAAATTTTTCAGCAAAATCGAAGTATTCTCCAACAGTGTTATTGGCATATCCAAGAACGTGCTATCCGTAGATTTTGCATCGAGTGATTCCTTGTAGCACTGCAAGTAAATAAGATGATGTCTGTGAAGGTGTACTGCTGACTTACATAGTCCTGTTGAAGTAAAAGGAAGGACGACCTGTCTTATCAGCTCTTGACTAAAGTTCATAACAACAGACGTAATCGGGTAAGTTTTGTTTTACACATTTCAAGTCATGTGACCATCCTCTTGAGAAGTTTTAGTATTTTTCTAAATTTTGCTTTAATGGCACAAGTTTTCATGGCATGAAATATGTTAACGAAATCCAACAATTTTTTATCAAGAGATAGATCATTTGAATTGAATAGGATAAAAGAAAACTGAGCCGATCATCTCTGTTTCTCGTATACACAACCCCAACCTTAGCCTTTAAATTATTTTGTAACCGCTATGAACTTTATTAAACTTTCGAAACGTTTTTACATGTCGAATCATTGTTAATTTCAGGCAATTCTGAAACTACTGTCGTGGGTTAAGTTAAATCCCACCCTTGCATTCATAATGTAACCGGCCTGAAGGATACTATATAAACTACGAGCCTTACCACCATCAGCTCTTTCATGCGTGGAGACAACACGTCATCGGCTAAGTGGTTGCGCATACGGGAACTTGGCGTCAGGTCGAAATGCTCATCTGAGAGTTTCTGGAACGTTCGTACTCCGTGCTGCCAGTCGTAGTTGTAGCTGTCTCTCCAGTACCGCCATAGGATGTCTTTGTTTCCATAAATTAAGTGTCTCGTTGTTTTACCAGAAGAAGCACTCTTCTCAATATTATTACGCAGTTTCTTGAAGTTATGCTGTAATAAAGATTTCAGTTAGATAATTGATGAGGTTGATGATGATTATGATTATGATGATTATGATGATATGATAAACTATATCCGTAATCGCCTAGAAGTAGCAATTTTGTATTAGTTGTTGTGCGTAAAGTTGAAAACAATCTCTCTTCGAAATTCCTTATCGCATGCAAAATAAAATTACTCATAAAAATACGAGAAAAATCACAAAAATACTTCAGTCGTTCTGCTATCAACCAAACTTTGATTCATTCAAATCCATCCAGTACTCTGGGTACTACGATTTTTCAAATGTGGATAGTTTTTTTTGGCGCACCCGGTAGCTTTCCAATACATTATGTTACTTCTGAAAGGAATTTACAACATTTTACTCACGGATGGGTCCATCATAAAAACATGAGCTTCCTCGTTGTACGGATTTATCGTTATGAACTCCTTGGAGATTGCATCTTCTTCTGAATCGAAATGTAACAATATCATAGAGCGATTTGCTTGCCCTCCATCACAAATTCCCATGTGTGGATTGAATCCAGCATGCAGAAGGGCTGCAACCCCTCTCCAATATAGATCAACCAATATAGCACCATTTAAATTAGCGGTAGGATAATAGGCATACGGGTAGTGGAATACACCTTCACTGCTATGATATATGAATTGTAGGATGTGGGTGGCCAATTCTACATCCCTCTTGCCTACGAACAAAGTATGCATATTCAATAGCGAAAAATGATGTTATCATTGGTTGAAGCTGGAGTGAGGAAACTACTTTGAATTTTTAGAGATGCAGTTATGTTAAACATATTCACAGTTTTGCTCAGTATTATACGTTTGAATATGATTATTATGTACCAAATATAAATCAAGATTAATCTTTTGAAAAACAAAGATGCAGCTGAAATTCAAATTGAAGTACTGCCACGTACCTTGTAGAATGTTGTGAATGGTATTATTGAACTCCCCAACGTCCACTAATCCTGTTATTTCGAATTCATCTCCAGTCTTCCTCATCTCTAAGTTTCCCTAATAATGCAAAAAGTAATCTCGAAAGTAGGAATAAAACATCCACAATTATACTTCGTTTAAACATAAAAAACATGATTAATTCTTGGAAAATTTTTTTCGTCATTTTTCTTTTCCCCATGACCGTTTTTCCACCTTCAACTGAAAGCAAACACGTAGCAGAAATTGAGGAATAATTCAAACAAGAACAACCTTCAAAGACAACTGACCTGAATGCTCATCTCGTCAAAGACTATGAAGCCATGATATCCAGTTTCAGGAAGTCTGAGATTGACAGCTTGTCTTTTCATGTCCTCTAAGACATCATTGTGGATACCGGGTGACTGTCTGACAGCGTTCTTCTTTACTTGCAACGTGCGTCCTGAAGGCAACTTGAAGAGTCCTGAATTTCTCAATTCTTCGTATCCTGCCTTTGATCGATTCCATAAACGTAAACATATTTCGATTACCCTGTTGGTGATAGAATTACAGTATATGTTGGTAATTCAAAAAGTTTCAAGCCTATCTAAAGAATACTTATTATATAGCCATCCTTGAATTACGTTTTTCCCGCTGAAAATTTCAAGACATATCAGTTATGTCAAAGATACCATTTTAATCGGAATCGACAAGGTTAAATTGGTCTTGTACCACTTCTAGTTTTATCTGTCCAATGAAATGGTGTTTTTAAAATTGGAAATGGTGTTTCCAAACAGATCACGTATGATCTATTCTATCCTTGACTCGCGTTTCTTATCAGTGTCGATTCCCTTTAAACAAACTGATTGATGTTAGCTTATTTCTTACATTTTCAACCAAACAGACTTTCAGTTTTGGACCCAATGGCGTATAAGTATAATAAATGGCATTGTCTATTGCAAAAATCCTGGACAATTTCAACTTGTACACTTTGCATTTGCACCTTTGTCATTTTTTGCACCGATAAGCAAATCGCGTGGCGAGTTATTCGCTTTAATTCAAGAAGTTCCATACGCTTACCTTGGGTGCCATAATCTCTGTCCCTTATCGACCATGTCCTTTNCTTCGTATCCTGCCTTTGATCGATTCCATAAACGTAAACATATTTCGATTACCCTGTTGGTGATAGAATTACAGTATATGTTGGTAATTCAAAAAGTTTCAAGCCTATCTATAGAATACTTATTATATAGCCATCCTTGAATTACGTTTTTCCCGCTGAAAATTTCAAGACATTTCAGTTATGTCAAAGATACCATTTTAATCGGAATCGACATGGTTACATTGGTCTTGTACCACTTCTAGTTTTATCTGTCCAATGAAATGGTGTTTTTAAAATTGGAAATGGTGGTTCCAATCAGATCACGTATGACCTATTCTATCCTTGACTCGCGTGTCTTATCAGTGTCGATTCCCTTTAAACAAACTGATTGATGTTAGCTTATTTCTTACATTTTCAACCAAACAGACTTTCAGTTTTGGACCCAATGGCATATAAATATAATGAATGGCATTGTCTATTGCAAAAATCTTGGATAATTTCAACTTGTACACTTTGCATTTGCACCTTTATCATTTTTTGCACTGATAAGCAAATCGCGTGACGAGTTATTCGCTTTAATTCAAGAAGTTCCATACGCTTACCTTGGGTGCCATAATCTCTGTTCCTTATCGACCATGTCCTTTTGCACCTTCCAAAACATGTTCATATTTGGCTCATCTGGAAATAAATCTCCATCTCCTTTGCTTGTCGTTGCTTGATTTTGCTCAATTTGCTTCATCATTTCTTTCAATTCTCGGTGATCTCTCTCCACCAGCTTCCTTGAGTTCCGCTCTATGCTAAGACGTTCTTTGGTGTATCTTTCTCTCTTCTCCGCATTTATCCTTCTCCTTTGTTGATCGTAGTACCTTTGTTTTTGTTCCTCCTGACTAAGATTACACCAGTTCGTTGTACGCACAGAATTTGCTGCAGACTGTTGCATTCTGTATAGACGATTGCGTAAGACGTGGCCAAGATTACTGCATTGGCTGCAGCACTGCCCAAGGCTACTGCGTGGCAGAAAACCAAGACATGTTGCAGAAAAGTATACAGTCTTTGCATCGGAGTGTGAACAGGCATGATCTTTCGTTGAAAACTTCCGAGCAGTGCCTGGAAATCTTGCATCTGCTTCCAAAGCCTTTGTCTTTAGGCAGCTATACTCTTCACTGTAACAGCCACAGCAAATTCTGCTCCCTGCCACAGCATTCAATAGACTACCAAATTCATCAACAGTTGACACTGATCGTGGAAGATTCCAGGACAGAGAGTTCATTTCAACAAGAATGTTTGCGACTTCAACAGAGAATGTTAGATCTGGCTTGATGGTGACTGTTTTAAACACTGGAAATCCATCCATATAGTTTTGCGTATCCATTATGAATTTGTGATGAGAGGCTTGAGGGTCTTGGGGAGTGGCGACCCAACCAACTAAAGGCTCTTGCGAGCTGATGTGATTCCAAGTTGATTGCAATGTCTCGAATTGAAGCTTATTTGGTTGATATATTTCTTGTGGCAGTCGAAATTTATTTGTCAAATCTGATAGCGCTGATCTCTTGCTTGAAGCTCGTCCTGTTGTCGCGGATAAGGTTGAAGCGCATGCAATCCCAGTATAACAGTCTGTGGGGAAATGGTTGAATATTAATCCTTGCTGAGAAAGGGATAGAATCAAATTTTCAAAAATACAGGTGTTTCTCGTTAATTTTCCGACTCTTGTATTCCAAAGACAACATAATTAGCGAACGTTTTTATATTTCCTACGCATGTGAACTAGTATGCCATATGGCTAGAGAATACACAGTACATTTCCATTCTCCCAGTTGTTTCTTAAGAAACGATTCAGACAAAAGTACGAACTGTTGGTCCCTTGAGGATTTGAGGTACAGCTCGGCCCCTTCCCCGTCAGATTCGATTTTCTTGTCGGGAAGGAATACGGTGCTGAAGTACATGTATTCTACGGGTAGATTTTATGTGGCAAAGTAATAACCAATCCCTTGGATTGTACCACGCGAACACTTTTAGATTAAAGGGAATCGACACGGTTAAAGTGGTCTTGTGTTACATCTATTTTTATCAGTCTAATAAGATGGCGCTGTGAAAGTGAGGTCCAATCAAATGGCGTCTGATCTATTCTATTCTTAATTAGCGTCTTATCATTGTGGATTCTCTTTAATCAATTCCCAACCCCCACAAATATTCTGGGACCAGTCCTAACGGTACTGTTGTTTTTATAGGTACAAATACTTACAGGCTCTATTTGAGACATTTTTTGACAGCTTCCTTAACTTTCTTGCAACTTGTCCTGAGAAAACACCTTTAACTAACATGCCAAACGTCGTTTCGTGCAACGTTGATATGTTCATTTGTACTGCTTTGTCATTAAACAAGTCAACAGCCGTCTGGATAGAAATGCAACCACTTGAATCAATGACAAACAAATCTTCGATGAGCTTGATATGTTCCCTGTATGGAAGGTGTAGGAAAGAGCTAACAATAGATACATCACTATGCTTCCTCTCTTTAATTCAATTTGGACAAGATGCATTTGTGGTTAGAAGTCTAAGGGAGCTGACCCTTCAGGTTCAGCAGATTTCTCTTCCTAAACTTTTGTTAGAATTGCAGAGACATTGTTTTAGATAAGTTGTGCAATGGTTATAGAAGGTTGAAGGAGACCCACTCCACCCTGGAAATACTGGGCCCAATCAGTCCTGTAAAGTGTACAACTTTACAAACAAATATTTGTTTAAATATNAAACTCCAGCAAGTTTTCGTGGAAAACTGTTACAAAAACAGTTCAGCATGGATACATGATGTTTTGATTATTCGACACGTTGAGAGAATGGTAAAATATTCCAACTCAAGCTTAAATATCCAACAAATCCATTGTGTTCGCTAATTTTTCCGACTTTTTGGTGAGAATTGAGAGGCAGTTCCCCCCTCCCAAAAGCCCCAAATTTCCGCGGTTTTGACTAGGAATCTGAAATGATAAATCTGAAATGGTGAGATTTAAAACATTCCTGTGAAACGATAATTTCGAGGACGTCTTTGCTGAACTGCTGCTAAGTTTTGAAACAATAAATCCGCCATTTTGTTCTGATTTATTACCTGGATTTGAAGTTAATACACCTACCGAGCTGGATTAAATTTAACACACTGATTTATCCCCGATTAGTCTTAATCGGGCTTTGAGCAACGCAGTCTAATCAGAGGTTAGATTTTAATCGAAGATTAAGCATTTTAATCTATGATTAGCACTAATCGGAGTTTTGAACAACCGGGCGCTGGTGAACTTTCTGTGGCAGAGAGCTGCCAAATTTCAACACCAACTTGAGGCTACGTAAAAATGGAGTAGACAAGGCGGGCAACTTGCGCAGAGCATGAGTGTGGAGTAGGTCTACTATAAAAGTGATCATGTCTGGGGCAGGTCCAAATAAAAAACCAAGTAGACAAATGGAAGAAGTTCGCCAATTGCATTAAGGAAAAGAGATTGAAAAAGCCCTGCCCCAACATTGATGGGAAAAAGAACAAGACTGCCAATGCTGAGCCCACAGGGCCCTCCTATATAATCAATAAAAAGGAAATAACTGTACAACCACTGGCTACAGAGGCCACCGGAAAGGTCCAAAAATACGACAGAACAGGAGCACAGGAATTCATCACATATCCACACAAGGAAGTGAATATACCAAACATAATTGATGCATGCAATAAACATTTTAAAAGTTGGCTGAAGAAAGGGATGCCATGTGATGTGTTGGCTTGAGAACGTGGTCTCTCATGCATTAGAATAGAACAGCTTCCAAACCTGAAGCTCGTACATGTCAGATTTATCAGAAAACATATGTACAACTCAATATCTGAATGCAGTTATACATCTTCGCAATCAACAACACATTTTCCAGGCATGAGCAATTCATTAGCAGCAGCAAGCAAACCAACTTCTGCTATAAATGGTGTTGCAAGATCAATTTCAGTGATTCCACATCTAAAAACTTAACTTTCTGTTATTCTCAACCTGAAAAGCAGGAAGGAAAATGCACATTTCCTGCAGCCTTGCCCAAAAAGTCTGCCAGTTACAGCAATGATGAAGTTGGGCAAGGCAATTTCTACCGCTGCTCCACCACCTGTGTCTATTGAGTTATCATAATTTGACATGGAACAATTGATATGGTCTGCGCCAAATGTTGCATATTTTGATATTGAAAAGACAGAGTATGCAAGGGGATGAGGATTCAGGGCAGCATTCAAAGCAACTTCCAGGTCACCATTGTTCAAAGGAGGCACAGCATACATAGTAAAATTCTACCTTCCAGGAACACTGAGAGCAATAAGTGTAGTTAATGATACTACTAAGGATCATGCTCGCAAATCTGTCCAAATGTATGTACTAGAAAAAAACTTTGCTGACCAAATCACTGTACAGGCTGGTAAAGAACAGAAACAAGATGTATTTGGGAAGACATTTACGTATGTTGATGTATTTCTTGGGAAAATTGAAGGCACAGGCGAAATTGTAACAATTGAAGAATTTGCTGGGAAAGGAGTTTTTGTAAGTATGTGAACAACAACGGAGCAATTGGAGGTGTAAATGATCCTGAACTGCAAGAGAAAGCAGAGTATCTTGTGCATTTTCATTTGCTAAATCAAAGAAGAAACTGATGGTGGTTGATATTCTGGGATCAGGCTACAACCTCTCAGATCCTGAGATTGCTACTATTGGTGAAGCCTTTGGTGAAACAGAGAAGCTCCCTTTCTGTGTAGGCAACCTGTCAAGTGCTGCATATCATACATTTTTTTGAAGGCCACACTTGTGCTTTATATTGCAACCTTTTCGGTCTAGAAGCTGATTGCACTACAGTAGTTTCAAATAATACTTCTGAGTAAATTATTTTCAGATGTTGAACATTTACGCCATCTTATACCAGGTCCTCCAAACAAATTTTAAGATGTTTGAACATTGTTTGTATATACTTACCTACAGTCCTACCATGAATTTTAATTCTATTTGATAGCCAAAAGACCAAAGTATTTTTGCAATTTTTCTTGTGTTTTATGGGCACTGAAAATATTGGTAAAATGCAACTTTACCAAAAATCTTTGATGGCAAAATGCCTGAAAAAGGGCCTAATGCACTTACATTGTAAAGAATCTCCTAACACAGAACAATACGCAAGTCATTTAACCTCCCTCGAGAGTTATAATAAATGAATCTGGAAGTAAAAGTTACCATTATTTTCAGTGCTCCTAAAAACACAAATCGTTGTATTGCCACTGGTCTAGCGTTTTATGACACACACACTTGCTTGTTACTTGGGCCAATTTACCCCAGTATACTCTTATTGCCAGAAAGCATGTTAAAGGAAAGTTGTCAAATAAGGGAAAAAATCAACGGGCAATACAGTTCTATTCAGTTATAATATCTACTAAAGTTGCAATCTCATACTAGTATACAAATACACAATAAATAGTTGATGTTGATACCCGGGGGGACTTTCCATATGGGTCTGACAGGGGGACTTTCCATATGGCTAAAAAATTGCCATAATTAGTAAATTGATGAAACCACTTTAAAGGGTCTGTTTCAACCAGCATGCCTTGCACGTGTCATCTTTTGGTTGGTCTTTGTTTCACCCATTTTCATGGCCCATGAAAATGGCGGCGAACAGAGGCCAACCAAGAGGTGACACGTGCAAGGAATGCTGGTTGAAACAGACCCTTTAAGGTATTTTAAGGTTCTTCAGCAAAGGAGACAATTCCCACTCAGGATGCTCCTCCACATGAAAATACAATCAAGTCTAATAAGTGCAGCTGTGATAATCAATTAACTGTAATTTCTTTAGCTCTGTTTTGTAATGTTGTGCATTTTGGCATTTAAATATTACATTACTTCTTCATTACTGGATGCAACCAAATGAGCCAGTTTCATGTTCTTACATACCATTTGGGGGGGTTTGTGGAAATATATACCATTTGAGGGTAATTTTTGAAATGTTTGATTTGGCCCTCTTTAAACCTGATTGGACCCCCTTTCGGGCATTAATGGGATTTCCCTGGGTGTTTGTACCATTAACCCATATTTCGGAATTCTCAAGCTCAACACTTGAGTACTTAATAGATAAATAAGCCTGCACAAAGTCAGTTGGGTTTATTTTCTCTGGCTCTGGGAACACAGCCTCCAGCTTGGCACAAACTTCAGCTGAAATATAATCTGTAGGGGCATCAAGAACTTCAGCTAAGTCAGACACCGTTTTCAGATCATCTTCTTTTACACTGAAACCTTCAGATAGAAAGGACAATATGTTAGTTCATTTTACAATGTTATATAAATGTTCATGTTTTGTTATTTTGCCTAGTTTTCATAGCTTTACTGTTGAGTTTATAATACTGTTGACTTTATTAATGAATACCGACTTTATGTTATGTTATGCTATGCAGGGTGTCCTCCAAAACATGTACCCCATTTGTGCTGCTACTGTGGAGGAAATGTATCTTCAACTTTCTTCTTTTTGATGTAGTTGCGTAGGATAAGCTGCAGCTTAGAGTTTGAGACTTTGTTTGAGTCAATCTGAGAAGTAAATTTGACAACTTTTTCAAGATTTGAAGAAGGGGTAATAGTATTCCTTTTGTTATTGCCCAGCAAGGGCAGATTTCGTTTTCAACCAATCAGCGCATTTGTTGACATTTCTGGCCTCAACCAATCAGCGAGCTCCATTTTTTAGCACTGACTGGCATGACGTCATGTGAATAGGGGAAGCTGTGGGGAAAACCTCTACCCCTATATCGCTCGAGCTGACAGTGGTTATCCAAGTTTTGAACTGTTTATTGTGTTTACGTCAATCTTTAGTAAATTTTGAAACTTTCTGCCGATGCAATTTTTGGTTGCTAATGTTTCTCAAGAGAAAAAGGTATTTTTAATCTCGCTTAAATTTCGAACCTTCGGTTAGGATGCAGTCCTTACCTGAACTCGAGTCTCCCAGTCGAACTTCATTTTTCAATCAATTTTTCCTAGTTCCCCAGGACAGGTAAAATCCCAACGCATAATTTAAGATATGGAGAATTTCATACTGAATCTAGAACTTTTATTCGGCTTAATATCGCTCCAGAATTTCCAAAGAAATTTAACATTGTGGTACTGGAAATTATGGCCTGAAATTGTTAACGGCAGCTAGCCTGCCCTATGCTCAACCAGAAATTGCCAGCAGAATTATTTCCATCAAGAAAGCATAAATGGATAGGTACTCACTAGTCTTTCATCTGCTACAAAGAAGCAAGACTCCATACGTCCAAACATACACTGCTTTCATGTGTAAACAACAAATTTACCAACGATAAATTAAATAATTTGTACAAGCTTCACCACAATGTTTTTCATCCAGCCACCCTAAATACTCACCCGAAATGAACAAGCCATACGCCATCAAATGTCTAAACAGAAAAGATAGCGAAATTGACAAGTTCACAAAAGCAGTTGTTTTTTTAGTAGGAGTCGATTTCTAGTCCTTAGACAAATCATTTTAGATTAAACCTGCCAAATTTAACATTTTTATTTGTATTTAACACAGAATTGTATATATATTTGCTGAAACTATTGCCATACGTCACTCACAACATTTATAATTTCATAATTATTGGTATTTAGCTGAAATTTTCTATTTTTGCTTCCTTGTGTAGTGACCACATCAAGCTGATAGAACAGATATTTTACGGGTGTGAAAACGGGGATATTTCAGTGGACAAGGCCTATGAGATCTTCACCGACAAATCGAGAACAGAGACATTGACATCATTGCCTGAAAGCACGTTTGGGAAACTGATACAGACTGTCTTTTCAGAGCATGTCGTAAAGAAAAAGAGGAAGCTGGAGTCTGGAACAAAATGTATGTACCATTGTCTCTTGCCTATAAATATGAACCTGGAAACAGGCTACTACTGCTAGCTTGAGAGAAATTGCATTGTTTTTATTTTTGAGACCAGATATAATTTTGGAAATGAATTTATTTCTGATATGCAGAATGTCAAATATATGTACTGGTAAAGATACAGTTTTTCACACAACTAGTTCATTCTGATAATTGTAATGATGATTATACCACCATTCAGGTTTACAGTTTTGCAAATGCCTAAAAGCAATTATTTTTGTTGAAATGTTTGAGCAACAAAAAGTGGAATTCTTTCACTGGAGTAATTTTCTAGTTGAAACCTGTATGCACATGGCATTTTTGTCTAGTTTCATTCATGTGCTGAAGTGATAAGGCAGACAATAGTGTTGGGAATCTTAAGTTATTTTAGGGAACATTCAATAGAGATATTCCATTGACTTTACAGTTTGAGTTTGATTAGTCAGGAAATTGTTTGTTGCCAAGAAACCAAGATGATAGGAGGATTCGTCTCAAAAACCATGTTATGCGTTTTTCCAGAAAAACAGTTTCTGAGAAAAAATTAAAGAATTTCTTCACAATTGTATGCATCAGTCTCCTAATCAGCCTCAAAATCGTCTTTCAGATTGTTACATTGGGATATCATGCAAGTCAGAACCATTTGGTCATGAGAAAGCAGTAAACCCGAGGAGAGCAGCTCTCGCTGACTTGACTAACCGGACAACCATGCCCCAGTTAATTTCAAGACCTGTATCTGGAAGGGAACCTGATATACCAAAAGATAGATGTTATCTGGCAACAGCTACAAAAAGATACCCAGTTATCAAAGTGGACGCTAACGTTCCATACCTACCACCTCATTTTCAACTTGCAAACACCAGAATTAATGGATGGCTTTCCAATCCTTAAATCAGTTTGCATTTACCCAGAACTATCTTTCACAATAAGAATGGCTAGCGTAGTGTGCAATACTTCACTACTCGGATGGAATCTTCCAAAACATCTTACATACTGNATCTTAAGTTATTTTAGGGAACATTCAATAGAGATATTTCATTGACTTTACAGTTTGAGTTTGATTAGTCAGGAAATTGTTTGTTGCCAAGAAACCAAGATGATAGGAGGATTCGTCTCAAAAAGCATGTTATGCGTTTTTCCAGAAAAACAGTTTCTGAGAAAAAATTAAAGAATTTCTTCACAATTAATTGCATCAGTCTCCTAATCAACCTCAAAATCGTCTTTCAGATTGTTACATTGGGATATCATGCAAGTCAGAACCATTTGGTCATGAGAAAGCAGTAAACCCGAGGAGAGCAGCTCTCGCTGACTTGAATAACCGGACAACCATGCCCCAGTTAATTTCAAGACCTGTATCTGGAAGGGAACCTGATATACCAAAAGATAGATGTTATCTGGCAACAGCTACAAAAAGATACCCAGTTATCAAAGTGGACGCTAACGTTCCATACCTACCACCTCATTTTCAACTTGCAAACACCATAATTAATGGATGGCTTTCCAATCCTTAAATCAGTTTGCATTTACCAAGAACTATCTTTCACAATAAGAATGGCTAGCGTAGTGTGCAATACTTCACTACTCGGATTGAATCTTCCAAAACATCTTAAAACTGTGAGTTCTTTGACAACTATCTTAAATGTTGTTGGGGGTAGCAAAATGTGTTCAGGTTGCTCAAATGAAGGATATGAGAGTTTTGCCAAGGATATTACTGATAAAAATAGCAGAGTCAAAGGAACAGCACGTGTTTTATCATTAGCAATGGATGAGGATACAAGGAGCCACAAAGCATATTTGTCAGAAGGGTGCCTTGGTCTTATTCTATATGGCAAGCATGGCAAAATTGGTGATGAATGTTTATCATTGGATAGCTTCCTCCGCGTACGATTACATCGTTCACGCTATTTGTTCAGCGATGCATCCAAAGACGTTATGTCGACAGGCTGGTACCATCTAAGCTCCACACAACTGAGAGATCGTTAAGCTGAGCAGCATAAGCGTCGCCAGAATGCAGAAAAAAGAGAAACATACATCAGGCATAAGCGGTCAATGGAAAAAAAACAGCACAAGATTAATTGAAAAGGATCATAGAAATTTAAAAATCATGATAGCAGAGATGGTAGATATTCAAAAAGAAAGGGTAAAAGGAGGCAGTCGAACTTGGGAGCCAAAGTAAGTTTTGCTGTATTTTTCATACTGTTGTGGAGCTGATTGAGAAAGTGAAACAATCATACAGAATACAGTAAAGGCCTTGCGCACCTTGTATCCTCCTCCATTGCTAATGATAAAACACGTGCTGTTCCCTTGACTGTGCTATCTTTATCAGTAATATCCTTGGCAAAACTCTCATCCTTCATTTGAGCAACCTGAACACATTTTGCTACCATCAACAACGTTTAAGATAGTTGTCAAAGAACTCACAGTTTTAAGATGTTTTGGAAGATTCCATCCGAGTAGTGAAGTATTGCACACTACGTTAGCTACTCTAATTGTGAAAGATAGTTCTGGGTAAATGCAAACTGATTTAAGGATTGGAAAGCCATCCATAAAGTCTGGCGTTTGCAAGTTGAAGATGATGTGGGTGGTAAGAAACGTTTGAAGTATAGTACATATTTTCATATTTGCAAGGATTATAGCTATTTAACTATCTACAGGAATTTAAACGATAAACATTTTAAGGATATTTTAGGATTTTTACATTGTAAACGATGATTTTACTTTTCTTTAATTTTTAAACAGGGCCCTTATTGATAACAGTACTTGCAGTACTGACAAGGTTTACCCTGTATAAATATTGCTCTTGCTCTTATTATTACTGTTGTGGAGCTGATTGAGAAAGTGAAACAATCATACAGAATACAGTAAAGGCCTTGCGCACATTAATATGTGGTTTTCCTGCCTAAGAATTCTTAAGAATTCTTGAGAATTTTTAAGAATTCTTAAGAATATTTTTAGTTTCTTGAGAATTCTTGTTTGAAAAAATTTACAGCCATTCATATGGCTCAAGAATTCTTATCATAATGTGAAGAATTCTTGGAATTCTTATTAGAATTATTTGGAATTCTTACCATGTTAACATGCTCAAGGCCTTTACTGAATGTTTAATTGCTGTAACTTTATAATTTCAGAATCATTGAGACATGTCTTAGACTCTGGAACCGGACCAAGCAGGGATATGAAGAATTGCGAAACAGTGGCCTATTTATGTTGCCATCTGGTCGAACTTTGCAGCTGAGGAAGAATTCCGTGAAGCAAAACCCAGGCATCAGCAGCTGCATCCTTGAGGCCATGAAATCAAACACAGAGAGCAAAAATATCCCAGAAACAGGTTACCATGGGTTAATCGTCTTTGATGAAATGAGCATTCAGGTGAGTGAGTTTATTATTGGCTATAAGAGCCTAATTATGTGAATGAATCGCCACAATTCCCTAGTAGAAAAACCTTAAACGTGTCCCTGCTGATTACTGGGGTGGTTCCAGGCATAAAAGTGTTAGATGAAACTTGTAAGTTGTTAAAAATTGAGAAAAGAGAAGGTTTCCAAATATGGAAAATTTTATTCAAGGCAGTATCAAGGAAGATTTAGTGGGCTGGTTGGTTATAATAATCAACGAAAAAATTTACAGAAGTACAAGTATGTTTTAGATTAGGGAGCCAGACAGCCCGGGGTGCACGATGTATATTTTGGGTACTGGAGACGTGCCATCGGGAAGGGTATCGTTTTCACGATTTTGGTGTAAGGAACAGTATCAATTTTCATGATTTTAGTATAAAGAACAAATAAATAAAAAAATTCCATATTTGGAGAATAACTGTCTCCGCCCCTTAATTGCACAAAACCACTTAGCAACGCTTCTTGTATCATGCTGGGGAATTTAGAACTAAAAAAAATTGGTGATGAATTCAAGATCACTGGACTCACTGACATGGGATAGTTCAATAATACTATACACCTGCTTCAGCAAGGTAAGCTATGGCAAGAGCAAGTTTAGTTTTAACAAATTTTTCATCTGCAAAGATGAAGATCAACTTTTACTTCTTGATTCATTCTTCCGAATGTATCTCTTTCCTTGAAGTGATGGATTGGAGCTTCATTTGCGACTTTTGTATCGCTTGTAAACGATCCTCTTAAGGCATTTTCATTTGCACTGTTTTTAGGCACACATATCCTCTTTCAGAAGTGCTCCGCACCCGATTAATATTTTATGTGAGATATGGCAGCCATTCCATAACTCTAAGCGGTGCATATTCAAAGGCACTGAGAAGAAGGTAGAGATTTTGTAGGTAGAGAATGTGCCCTTCGTGTTCTGACAATCATCTCTTTTCCTGTACACAGGCAAGCATGAGATTGAAATGGCAACCCACGTCTTGCAATTTGTTTTTCACAGCTGCGAGAGCACTTATCAGTACCCATATGCGTACTATCCAACTTCAAGGCTCTCTGGACCAGTTTTAGTTGATCTATATTGGGAAGGAGTGGCTGCATTGTTACAATACGGCTTTAACGCTCACATGGGGTTGTGCGATGGTGGGCAATGCAATCGTACATTCATCATTCTCCACTTCGATTCTGAAGAAGATGCTGTCAATAAAAATGTCACTGCTGTAAACCCAGTGACGATGGAAAAACACATCTTCATGATGGACCCATCAGTAAGCTTCATGTCATCTTTGCAGTCTCAGAGAAAATCGTATTAAGAGTTATCAATTTTACCCAGAATCCATAAACCAAATGTTTTATTATATGCTCTGATTTGACTTGGAAATGTAGTGCTTCATTGTTCTTTACACTTATTTTTTTATACGAAAAGGCTTATAAGAAACTCAACTCTCAGATCGCCAAAAAATTAAAAACCTCCAGTACTGGAAAAATGTGACTTAATAAACTATTTATTTTAGTAAAGAAAATCCCTAGCATATGTGTACTTTATTTTCATTTGTTTTTCGTATCAAATTGCTCGGAAGTTACTTGAGTCATGTCTAAATATTGGAAAAGGCTCCAAAAACTTTGCTTCGAAATGTTCAGGAGGGCACTTGAAGTAATGAAGATTGCTATCGAACTCATAATAAACTCTGAGTACTCAAAATCTGACGATTTTAAGAAAATTTTAGTACTGAGTCAAATTATTAGTTTCTTGCAAAAAAATTTGGGTACTGCATTAGAGTCTTGGTGTTACATATGTTTTAAAAGGATTGCATATTATTTCGGCTTCTGTGATATGTTTATTAGATGATGCCTATCATAATCATTGATAGACCATTGATTGCTGCATTTTATTATAGCACAACTTCAAGAAAATTCGCAATAACATTGAGAAAAGTGCATCATCTGGAAAAACAACAAGACATCTAGTTTTTAGAGAAAAGGAGATACTTTGGTCTCATTGGAGATCATCATATGCCTTTGATTGTAAGAGTGGCATAAGGATGTACCAGAAACTATCAGACGACCACTTCGACTTGACACCAAGCTCTAGAATGCGTAACCATCTAGCTGATGACGTCTTATCTCGACGGATGAAAGAACTAATGCTGGTAAGGTTACTCCTTTGCAGGCGATACGATGACATTCTTTAGTTAATTTTCAATATGTCTTTTTAATTAATGTTTTATCTATGGTATATGTGGCCAAAGGAGAGTTTTTTCAACAGTACAACTATTATGCTTATGAACATTGATCAATGCTCGACCTAAGTTGTTCTTGTATTTAAGATTTCTACACGTTTTAATATATAACCATAATCTAAAAACCTTGCTGAACTTTTACATATTTTTCTTCACTAATTGAATACATCTGGTAATAAATCTTTTCAGGCTGAGCTTGTGAATTTTGGGTACTTTCTCTGATATTCTACAACAATTACTGTTCAAGTTCTCCCGGTAGTTTTCCCACAGGTTCGTCTAACATTTATTTACCACAAAATCGTGTTAGACATTGTTTCTCGGCCTTTTAGTGCTACAAGTCTTCGTTGGAAGAAAAGCAGTTGACGCTGAATATCTTGACATGACCTTAGAGTTCATCGACAACTGCGCCATGTTGCTGAAAAACTTCAAAAGCAAAGCTGCCTACAAGTAAGAGAATGCAAAAATCTAAGTTTTTCTTTCTATTAACTCTTCATTATGGATATATATATATATTGTATTGTAAGTTACAAAATTTTGCAGTACTTTGAACAAAATGCTTTTGGACAACTCATCATCACTGGTTTTAAATTATTAGCAACTTTGAAAACGCCGAGAATATACCTGGCTGCACAATCTTTAAAATAAGAATAAATTTTTGGAATTGGAGGGTATTTACCTCTCACACCGCCGCTGAATATCTAAAATCCTCAATCGATGACTCCCGTACACATAATAGGCAAGGAGCATCTCTCTATAAAACGTCGTCATTCATGATCCAATTTTTGTAGAATTATCCTTTTTCATCTTCTTTTAGAAACATCGACGATTCACGATTTGTAGAAAATGAGTCTGCTTTGCAGTGGTTTGACGACTGGTGTGCTGAGGTCAAACAAGACAGCAACTTGTCCGCCACAGGAAAAGAAAGGCGGCTACTATCAGCCAAGACACGATTCGATTTGAAGTCAATGGTGAAGGGGTTCTATGCCTACTGCCTTGAGATGATGCGTTTATTCGAGGGTATTCATCTCGTCACACATGAGACATCACAGGACTATGTGGAACTATTTTTTGCATGCCATCGAGCACAGCAGGGTCAAACAACCAATCCAACTGAACAACAATATGGTAATATTTTAACCTTTACAAACATGTTAGTAGAGGGCTAAAGAAAATGTTTGTATTCCAGTAAGCATTTGTTCCTGTGACATTCTTTGCATAATGCATGATTTTTGACATGACTTGAGAATGACTGCCAGTATGTAATTGGTTCGCAATTCATCTATACTGAGCAATGATTCATTAGCGTTATGCTTTATGTAAAAGTTTCCTTGTCCTAAAAGACGCCTTCTATAAAGAATATTGTATGCCCAATAAGAAAAACGTGGGTGTGAAGCATATCTGTAAAGAAATATTCCATTTTTGATTTCAGCAAATTTGATCAAATGCTTAATTTTTTTCAAGCAGTGCTATAATCAATCGTTCTAGTCATAAGTTGTCCAATGCCTGCCCGTTCATTAGTAATATGTGTATAGTTTAAAGATATAAGTCGCTTTTGACTGACAAGATGTTATTTCCACATCTACTTTTTGGGAGAACTATAATCATTTGATGTTTGTTTGTTTGTTTGTTTGTTTGTTTGTTTGTTTGTTTGTTTGTTTGTTTGTTTGTTTGAACCACAGCAGGGCTGATGTTGTTAAGACATTGCCTTGCGTTCTTGAGTTCTCGTGTTTTTTTACGTTGAAGTATTATACAGATAATTGACTTCTACTTCTACTTTACCCTTTTAATCGACTACTTCAATACTGAAAGCTCTGCTGATGTATGAAAATTGAAAATAAAGGAAAATGTAAGAACTAGAACAAAAAAGGGTAAATATATTAGGTAGCAGAGCAGCAATACCATGGCCGACATATAATTTTGTGAGGGTAATAGTTTACCCTCCACGATGTATATTGATCTTATATCTAGACCGTAACAGGGACAAAGAAAGAAAGATTCTATCATTTCTGCAAATAGTTTGATTTTAGTCCCACAAAAAGTGATAATCAAAGAACTGATGTTATAGCTTCACCCCCTTGTGCTCGCTTTCAGGTTTCCAAACGTTGAAATAATCCTTCAATTATTGTTCTTAAATCTAGCAGCCTGAGCACTGCCTTGACTGATATCTAAACATTCATCAAGGAAAGTTACCTATGTTGTATTATTGTATTATTTATTCGAATAATTCGAGTTTAGGCCCAAAAAAAGTGATAATCAGCGAAATGTTGAATTATTTTTGTCTCCTTCTCATAAAGTTCTTGTTTCTTCACGTAGTAGTACTCTTTTGGTGAATCTAAATAAATCCAAACCTTGAAACTGAGAAAGAAATGTGTGCTTTTTGATTTATTCGAATAATTCGAGTTTAGGCCTAGAAAAAAGTGATAATCAGCGAAATGTTGAATTATTTTTGTCTCCTTCT
>REGM01000014.1:598059-622987 GCA_004194415.1 Aurelia aurita | reverse complement strand
ACTTAGGGAAATCGAAGATAGGCAAGGTCGCTTGTCACAACATAAGCTGCTTTGCCAACGAGTGCTCGAAAGCTTATCTCACAGCAGCGCACTTTCGAAAATAGCTGCATACTGCTGGGAAAAACTGGAAGACATCTACATTGCTACTGGAGAAGCAACAGCTATTGAGATTCAGGAACTGGTATCAAAAAAGAACATGGAAGAAACAACAAAAAAGTTCCTTGCATTGCAAAGATCCGAAGAACTGAAACAAAGAATGCTATCTGCATTAAAGGAAACAAGGATTGCCAGTGTAGAACAAAGGTTCCTCAGTCTATTTGAGTCTACATTTCTGTTTGATCTACTGATAATTCTACGAAAGAACATGACAGGTAAGCTTGTTTACATTATACATACCCTATTAATGAAAATCACTTTACAAGCGCATGCATCTTCATGATTTCAATTTTTCGAATAGAAAATCTATAAAATTGTCGCGTGGGCTTATATGTGAGGTGTTCAGCTCTGTTGGAAAATGCATCTTCCATACCGCTATCATAAATGGCTACATTGTCACAAGTCAGTATACTCTTATTAACTCGCGAGGAGTGCGAAATACGTAAATGAAATCATAAAAATTTTACAATTGAAATTACATATTGTTCCTAATTAAGAAACTATTTTGGCAAGCGAAAGACTGTAGATTACGAATGATCCTCTTTTTACAGAGTTATTTATCAAGAAAACTCAGCATAGCTATCGACATTCAAATCAAATTTTGGAGAATTTTAGTGTGGATCGTTACAGTGTCACTTTCCTCCGGAATTGTATCAAAGAGAGAAGAGTTCATCCAATCATTGTGGAGTCGTAAACATTGGTCAGAAATAATTGCTATTTACGCACCTGCTTGTTTCAAAAGCTTTCAAATTCCATTCTAGATCTTATACCTTATGCTCTTCTTCGTTCAAGTGTATATATAATGAAACTGAGTGTTATATCATCATACTTTTTTCTCTTCAGGTGTGATGCTAGGTAAAGTGCTTACGGAAAATGAGACAATTCTCGCTCTTAGCTCTCAGGCAACCTTGAATAAAGCAGAAATGGCAAAAGTTCGCTATTTGGCAGGTTGGGTGGTTTCGAAGCTAAACAGACAAGCAATTTCTTACATTGAAAAGAATAAAGGTTCATCCAATGCTGCCGTGAAGCAAAATGTTGAAAATGAAAATTTCATAGTCATGCTCCTTCAAAGATTCTCTGCATCTAGAGACGAGATTGTGCGTTCGACTTCATATCCAGCCACACTTGATCACATCGAATATCACAACCGTGGAGGCTTGATGCATGTTCCGGATAGTGTCTTCTTGTTTTTTGCTGAAATGGAGAAGATCTGTCAGGCAATGTTTACAATTGATGTCAGTGGGAAATATCAAAGAGAGGGCCTTAAAGTAGCTGGAAATTTGGTAAAAGAGTCTCCATCTGTGAAACTTGCTTGGAAAAGTCTAATGGTTACACTGAAGATCTATTTCATTTCATTTTATTTAATTCATTTAAGGAGGGTTGCCCTTCAGCAAAGGCTGATTTTCAAGGGGCCCTCCAATAAAAATTGTAATTACAATATACAATAAATTAAACCTACATTATAAAAAACCATACAGCTAAAAACCTATTTACAATAATTACAGTTTCTAAAGTGAAAGGAAATTTCAATCCTTAATAGAATTTTTAAAACTATTAAGGGAGGATGCCTTCTTTGACTCAGCTGGAAGGCTATTCCACAGCTTAGCTCCTCGGAAAGAAAAACATTGTTGTCCATTTGCTGATGTTCTCTTTAGTAACCTCAAGTCAGTGTCTGTGTTACGGAGGTTACAGGAGGAGCATTGTGAGTATGCAGGTAAGAGTTTGTTTTGTTCATTGTTCAATGAAAGTGGGAATGGCATGTTTCCAATGCATGATACCAAAAATACGAAAATTGCATTCAATAGACGCTATCAAATATTGCGTCAGACCAGCACCCGATATAAAACTCGTGCCAGTATGTAAGATGTTTTGGAAGATTCCATCCGAGTAGTGAAGTATTGCACACTACGCTAGCCATTCTTATTGTGAAAGATAGTTCTGGGTAAATGCAAACTGATTTAAGGATTGGAAAGCCATCCATTAATTCTGGTGTTTGCAAGTTGAAAATGAGGTGGTAGGTATGGAACGTTAGCGTCCACTTTGATAACTGGGTATCTTTTTGTAGCTGTTGCCAGATAACATCTATCTTTTGGTATATCAGGTTCCCTTCCAGATACAGGTCTTGAAATTAACTGGGGCATGGTTGTCCGGTTAGTCAAGTCAGCGAGAGCTGCTCTCCTCGGGTTTACTGCTTTCTCATGACCAAATGGTTCTGACTTGCATGATATCCCAATGTAACAATCTGAAAGACGATTTTGAGGCTGATTAGGAGACTGATGCATACAATTGTGAAGAAATTCTTTAATTTTTTCTCAGAAACTGTTTTTCTGGAAAAACGCATAACATGGTTTTTGAGACGAATCCTCCTATCATCTTGGTTTCTTGGCAACAAACAATTTCCTGACTAATCAAACTCAAACTGTAAAGTCAATGGAATATCTCTATTGAATGTTCCCTAAAATAACTTAAGATTCCCAACACTATTGTCTGCCTTATCACTTCAGCACATGAATGAAACTAGACAAAAATGCCATGTGCATATAGGTTTCAACTAGAAAATTACTCCAGTGAAAGAATTCCACTTTTTGTTGCTCAAACATTTCAACAAAAATAATTGCTTTTAGGCATTTGCAAAACTGTAAACCTGAATGGTGGTATAATCATCATTACAATTATCAGAATGAACTAGTTGTGTGAAAAACTGTATCTTTACCAGTACATATATTTGACATTCTGCATATCAGAAATAAATTCATTTCCAAAATTATATCTGGTCTCAAAAATAAAAACAATGCAATTTCTCTCAAGCTAGCAGTAGTAGCCTGTTTCCAGGTTCATATTTATAGGCAAGAGACAATGGTACATACATTTTGTTCCAGACTCCAGCTTCCTCTTTTTCTTTACGACATGCTCTGAAAAGACAGTCTTTATCAGTTTCCCAAACGTGCTTTCAGGCAATGATGTCAATGTCTTTGTTCTCGATTTGTCGGTGAAGATCTCATAGGCCTTGTCCACTGAAATATCCCCGTTTTCACACCCGTAAAATATCTGTTCTATCAGCTTGATGTGGTCACTACACAAGGAAGCAAAAATAGAAAATTTCAGCTAAATACCAATAATTATGAAATTATAAATGTTGTGAGTGACGTATGGCAATAGTTTCAGCAAATATATATACAATTCTGTGTTAAATACAAATAAAAATGTTAAATTTGGCAGGTTTAATCTAAAATGATTTGTCTAAGGACTAGAAATCGACTCCTACTAAAAAAACAACTGCTTTTGTGAACTTGTCAATTTCGCTATCTTTTCTGTTTAGACATTTGATGGCGTATGGCTTGTTCATTTCGGGTGAGTATTTAGGGTGGCTGGATGAAAAACATTGTGGTGAAGCTTGTACAAATTATTTAATTTATCGTTGGTAAATTTGTTGTTTACACATGTAAGCAGTGTATGTTTGGACGCATGGAGTCTTGCTTCTTTGTAGCAGATGAAAGACTAGTGAGTACCTATCCATTTATGCTTTCTTGATGGAAATAATTCTGCTGGCAATTTCTGGTTGAGCATAGGGCAGGCTAGCTGCCGTTAACAATTTCAGGCCATAATTTCCAGTACCACAATGTTAAATTTCTTTGGAAATTCTGGAGCGATATTAAGCCGAATAAAAGTTCTAGATTCAGTANATTTACATTTATGACGTCATTTTTCGAATAAATAAGTAAATGAATTGAAATTTTTGTAGCACATTAGTCTTATCTTGCTTGTGTCATGCATATTGAGTTGATATGGGATGGAAAAAGAAATAATTCTATGAAAAAACTGCAGTAATGGTCTGTCCGGAGAACAGAGAGCTAATTAGGTGCTAATTGATCTATAAATAGATGCTCAAAATTGCTTCAAGGTATAAATTTGATTCTACTATCTGTTTTCTATCATTTAAGACCATTTGCATTCAAATCGGTTGAGTAAGTATTTAAATAGAATTTCTCTTGTGAAGAAGCTAAATTTGCCAATTTTTCATTGTTTTTGGTCGCCTAGCAACGAGTCACGTGACTAATTAATTACCATTGTTATATTTGAAAAGCCCATTGTCCAAAGAACAATTGAGGTAAGTCTCATTGTTATATCATGTGTATTCTCAGAGAAAAAGAGGGGGGGCGAAAAACGCCCCCCCCCCATGCCAAAATGTCATAAAAATACCCCATGTGAAATAGGGTTAAATATTAGTTTTCTAAGTGATCAACTGGTACAGTAGGTGATCTATTGACACAGACAAAGTAATATGCTCACCATGTTTTCCTATGGCTATCCATCCAGATAAAACATTGGACTTTTTTGAAAATAAATATTTGAAATTTTCTCTTTTTGAAGTAATTTCACAGGAAATTCATGCAAGAAAACAACTAAATTTTTTCTAGCAAAACCAACTAAACACCTACCAAATTTCTGCTGCACTCTTGCATCTCTCACTGTTGCCTCGCCATTTTTGAATTTAGGATATGTGACCCGTACTTTGGTGCTACCATCATCATTCTTCTTGGTCTCTCTTTGTAGATTTTCATTGAAATGTAATGTAGCTAATATATGCCTGAATATGCAAACATTTGAAAGAATTAACTAAAATAAAGGCATGGTTCTTTGGGGAAACATTGCTATTGTTTGTAGATTTTGGGTACCGTAGAAGTACATGTTACCTTTTGTTAGCAATTTTGTGTTGTAAAAGCAACTGTAGGGTATATAATAGATCATCCATTTGGTGAATACAGCTGGAGAGGTTACTGTCTGGTAAAAGTATCTAGCATGTGTGGACATTTTGTAAACACATTTGACATCTTTTGTTTATGCCCCTGTTGCAACAGAGCACAAAATTATCTTTGATTAAAATGATGCAATAAAGAATAATTTAGTTTTACTGTGTCTCACCTACAATACATCCCAGTGAAGTTAAAACCAATCATCTTTGGTGCAAAGTGGTTAACCACAGAATGAAACCCTTCAAGGCTACTTGTCTGAGATATGGGAGAAGCTTGTTTTATGCCACTGATGATTCCTGGCTTTCCAAGTGCTGCTTGCAACTTTTCATAAGGAAAGTCATCTGAGGAAAATGCAACTTTTGTATATTCCTTGCCAGATACAGAATTTGGAAATTGAAAGAAACCCCTATTAAAGGGTCTGTTTCAACCAGCATGCTTTGCACGTATCATCTCTTTGTTGACGCCATTTTCATGGCCCATGAAAATGGCCGCAACAAAGCCAACCAAGAGATGGCACCTGCAAGGCATGCTGGTTGAAACAGACCCTTTAATGTTCAAAACAGGTGCTTATTGTTTAAAGAACAAAAGCCAGAAATCTGCAGCTGCTTCCTACAGCCCTGGCCAATCATTATTTTTGGCATTTTATTTTTCTTCAAAATGGTAGGGGCATATTTACAAGCAGCAGCCTAAAATGATAAAATTGTCCCCAAATATTTAGCAAATTGAGTTTAACTGCAGCTTACCCTCTTCTAACCAAGTGCGTATTGGAATGATCTCTCTGTGATGGCATTTATCAAACAGAGGATTGTTGAAGTCCGAGTGTATATCTCTGACATGCCAAAGGAAAGACTTGAACTTAGCCCAAATGACATCTCCATCACCAGACGGTGTTGTAACTGCACTCCAGTGCAAATGATTTAAACAGGGTTTAACCCATTCGGCAATTGGTTCACCATCTTTCAATTTGGCGATTTTCAGTAAATCTTTCTTAATTTCTGAGGATATGAATAATAGGTAAATTAGAACATGATAGCTCTAATACATGGATAAGAATAAGCACCTGTTGAGTTCTAAAGAAATTGCACACAGAACAACTGTCTGAGGGAAACATTTCATCATTTTTTTTAAAGAAATAATTGTTAGAAAAAAGTCAGATCTTGCAAACATACTGCACTCAATTACCAGTTGCACAATTACCAAGTACAGTCTGTGTACAACTTTCAAAAGGAGAGCACTAACAGAAAATATCACCATTCTGATCAAAATTTTATCACACATGATTTACTGAACATTAAAACTTACTTTTCTTTAAGTGCCACAAATCAAAGAAATGGGTCAGCTCTGTCAACTCTTCTTTCATGTGCTTTATAATCTGGTTATGACGATCAGAAACAAATATGCCAAGATTAAGGTTGTTATCAAACATAGATGCAAAGCAATTCTTGAATCCAGCAAACTCCATGGCATTGCTACTCCCAACTTGATTACGCTAGAAGCAATAAGCTGGTGTGAGACATTTTCAGAGATGGAATGTTATTGGTAGGGGAAGGAAGGAGGTACTTACTGAAAAGCCAAACTCAAATCGTGGACATGAAGTAAAGGGCTAAGAAACTTTAGATGAACTTTGGTTGGGAGCTATTGAAATAGGAAACTGACATCACCATGGATAGCAGCAGATAAAAAGTATTGTTACCTTTCACACAAACCACTGGCTAAATAAGTAATGGTACAGTTGCTTGTTTTACTTTGAATGTTATGTAAAAGAGGCATTCACAGGACCCTAAATATACAGTAATATGGCACTACTTACTTGAACAACACTAAAGTCTATTATCTGGGAATTATCACAACAGAAGATGGTATAGATTCCAAATTTAGCATTATGTCCCATACTGTCATGTCTGGCATCTCCAGTGACAACGAGTTTTGACGTACTTTTATTAAGCTCTGCTAAAAGCTTCACTTGGTATGTTTTCCAGTGCATGTGAATAGCAGGGAAAAGAATCTCCTTCAGAGAAAAAAGAAAGATATCTAAACTTTAAAATGGAATTGTATAGCTGATATTTTTATAAGAAATTTGGCTTGCATCAAGTATTGAAAGTTTCTTAACATTATTCAAGTATTATTACGAGTTTCAAAATGGTTTCTTTGAAGTCATCCTGTGTCTGAACATGTCACTGCAAATGTAATGAAATGATGCCTCAGTCTAGCATTTCTAAAGCAACACTATGAATCAAATATGATATGACACAAGTAAAACATACAGTGGCTAAATAAAATTGAACAAGAAGTGAATTTATAGATATACCACAAAATCAAAGCAAATATTGTCTGGGTTAAAACTCCTACTTGAAGATTAGGGTAACATATTCTTACTCACCCTGTTGGTGCTTAAAATATGTTACAAGGGACATTGCTGCCAGGCCCATGTGATTAAAAATACGAAGAACTTTGCTTGCTGATGAACCAACAGAAAGAATTGCAAATGACAGCAATAAGTTTCCGGCAGGGATTCGCGTTCCAGGCATTTTGGGTTGGCTGTGCCAAATATGTTCTTGCTTGCTGCATTTTCCATTGTAGCACTTTGTTTTAATTTCAAGCATGGTTCCAACTTGACGAGAGGTAACTGCTGGATTCATAGACTTGCATGAGGGACAAAATGAAAACAAAAGAAGTAACTGTGACAGAAACACCAAGAATTTCTTCTCTGTCCGTAGGCTATCTCCAACAATGCTGAAAATTGGAAAAGAACGCAATCAGTTATTGCTATTTCTAATCATTACTAAGTAATATCAAGAGAAGTTGTGATAGCAGGAACAAAAAACAAAAAAAGCAACAGCAAATATGGTGAAATTGATGCTGATCAAATGAGGATGGCAGCCATGGGAAAGTAAGCTTTGACTGACTATCACCCTTCACTGGCTGGATTGCAGCATCAGGAACTGCAGAGTATTACTGAATTGCAGGGGGCTGAGTATAGGAGGAAGAAGCAAGGCATTTTCATATCTCAAACATATAGTAAATACTAAGAAAAGACTTCAATTAATACAAAACTTGCATTTGAATCAATCTAATTGTATCTGAGCAGCAAAAGAAACTTACTTGAACTGGGTACTCTGGTTCTTTTTGTAAAGCTACAAATAAATTGGAGCATGTTCTCCAAATCAGTGAAATACTTTTTTCACTTTCCATTTACAGAAGTATTTCTACTCACCATTCATCTATGTCATCATCACTATGATCTGAAAGCTCCATATCCTCCTCCATGTCACAATCAACATCACTATCAATTTCTTCATCTTCATCAAAGTCATTATTGTCATCTTNTTTCTTCTATTTGTTTAATCAGGGTCGTGGCTATGCGTCTATGATTCTTTTCAAAAGCAAAAACTAAGAATGACAGTTTAAAATTCTATTTGAAAATGCTCATGATATCTAATCATGGTTAGGCCCTTTCTCAAAACCTCTGGTTTCAGGTGCAATCAAAATTTTGACATTGGGAGCTCGTATCTCCGGTGTTTCGTGGACGATTTATAAATGAAAGGTACGTGCATTTAAGTTGAAGATTCAAAATTGTAGCTGTGCAATCGGAAAGTCCCGATATCATATCGTTTTGTTCCTTTTTCCAGTCAAAAGGGGGTACTTATTTTTGAGACACCCGGTAGTAAATACTAAGAAAAGACTTCACTTAATACAAAACTTGCATTTGAATCAATCCAATTGTATCTGAGCAGCAAAAGAAACTTACTTGAACTGGGTACTCTGGCTCTTTTTGTAAAGCTACAAGTAAATTGGAGCATGTTCTCCAAATCAGTGAAATACTTTTTTCACTTTCCATTTACAGAAGTATTTCTACTCACCATTCATCTATGTCATCATCACTATGATCTGAAAGCTCCATATCCTCCTCCATGTCATAATCAACATCACTATCAATTTCTTCATCTTCATCAAAGTCATCATTGTCATCTTGCTCTTTCCTCTCATTGTCACCTTCTAAACTTGGCATTGCAGCAGCTCCATGTTTGCGACTCGCTTCAGCATCAGTTTGAAGAGTTTTGCTGCCAGCTATTATGTGAAATAAACAGTTTTTTTAAATTCAAATTAACCTAACGTGCTGCAAGCCTGTGGAACTGAGGTAAATAGACTCTCTCTATTTCAAGAGTTTACATTTCACTCTTCTGACAATGTTTTTCATAAAGTCTATCTTTCAAGGCTTACTGTAAATAATACAAACAATCCCAAAAATGTAAAACAATAAACAAAATGCAGCAGTTGGCCAATTGTATAATACAAAACATGTCAAGAGTTTTCATGTAAAACAAGAAAAAACTAGCACAAAATTCATGGACATTTTCAGTTGTGAAATGATGATTTTCCATGTTTACTCTCATCAATTTTTCACTCTTTGATTATGACCTGGCAAGAAAGTTCTTAATCACATACCTGAGATGGTGCGTAGTTGACACTGAATATTTTTAAGTTTGTGCTTTGTTCCAAGCCACTGGTTTCTGAGCCTTCGATTACGCCGCATCAAGATTTTGCAATTTTTGCAGTCTTCATCGACTTGGCAAGAAGCATCTTTTGCCTAAAAAAGTTCCTTCCATGGTAAAAAATGAGGTTGGCTAGAATATATCAAACAAAATGATGTATTATAGATTTTGAGCCAAAGCTTGTTGTACAACTCCATAAGGAAAATCTGCAAATACTTTTTTTCATCTGTGTGTTTCACATGAAACAGGAAAAAGACATAACTAAGCATTGATCAGATGCCTTGCAAGGCTGGTAGGGGCACCAACATTTAACTCACATTTGGGCCAATTTGGGGAATTCTTGAACTACAGTCAGGAGAGAAGACTTATCTTACCCAGTAAGTAAGATATAATATAATGTCACAGATTTTTGGCAAATAGATGGAAATTATCTCTGTCACGACAATGAGATATTCTCATGCACTCCCAAATCAAAATTTACTCACAGCAGTATACGATTGTTCCTCACAAAATAGTGCATCAACATCAGTAGTGTCGTCACCAGCAATTTCTTCCTGCCATTCACAAGCATCGCCTCGTGCCGCGGATGCGGAAGTACTTTGGCTTTGAGCTTCTGCTTGCCGTTGAGTTGTTGCAATCTCACGAATTATCTGCAAAAAAGGATAAAAGAACTTGGAGAAGTGTTGAATACCATATAGTTATAACTCATGTGTCAAAAGACAATGAAAAACAAATATAAATCGAAGAATTAAAAAGCTAATTACCCTCCGATGTTCCCTTGTGCTCGATGTTTTCTTAGGCCTAGGCCTAGAATATTCGCCGGCTTGCTTTTCTTTCTCAACGTCATCAGTAATAACCACCTGGATTGAAGGAACTACTGAAATCCCTATCACATCTCTCTTTAAAACGGCTTTCATATGGCCTCCAAAGCCTGGCAAATTAATCTTCGGGCTATCGAAGTTGTCAGCTTTGAAATGCTGTGAGCAGATAACGGAGTGCTTCGACGGACTCCATTTGGCTCGTCTTGTGCTCACGAAATCGACCCACAACTTTCTTCGTCTTTTTGCAACAGGTCTTTCGTCCTCAAAGAATGGTATTTTGTGGAGGGAGATTCCTCTTTCTTTGCAATCCTTGCCGTTCTCGTTCCCGCAGCCAAACACAACGCATCGGTCAGGCATTTTACTATCTCTCAAATAAATTTACGTGTGAAGTGTAGTGTACTGCGCTGTNATGTGTCGAGTTGAATGAAAGCGAAATCGAAATGAAATGAAAGCGAAATCACCATGTGTCGAGTTGGCTGATGTTGTGATATAATGTTGTCATGGCAGCAGCCTCCTATCCAAATTCAATGGAGAAAAGAGAGGCTGGTCCAAGAATACAACGGCTTTAGAATTAGAATATTTATTGCTTTTGGGTTTCATTTCATGTTCGCAGTGAAAAGTGCAAATAACCAACAACAGCAAAAAGAAAAAAGGGTCCATCTACTGGCGGGGCAAAACGGGGCAAAACACTGTAGCTGGGGGGTGCAATTGCCTATACAAGGAAGGTCGCAACATGACCTCAAAGGACCACGTCTAGCAAAATTGCAGGCATCATTGAAAGGGATCAATGTTTTCATCATAGATGAATATTCAGTTATTGGTCAAAAGATGTTTGGCTGGATAGATCGCAGATGTAAACAAGGAAAAGGAGACAATGCAAAGCCATTTGGTGGCATGTCAGTTATCTTGGTTGGCGATACGGATCAGCTTCCACCAATTGCTGATAAATTGCTGTATCACAATAATCCTGAAGGCCCAATTGCCCTACAAGGATTCTGTGCTTACAATTGTTTCAAGATTGTTGTTGTATTAAAAAGAAATCAACGGGTACAATGTCCCAGTCAAAACACTTTTAGAGAAATGCTCTTAAGGCTAAGAAATGGTGACAGCACAGAAGATGATTGGAAGCTATTGTTAACGAGAAAAGTTCATTGAATTTGAAGGAATCACATATCAGCCTAGCTTTTGGAAATGAAAGTGTTGCAAAATACAATTTTGAACAAATACAATGTGGGAAATATCCCATATTGGCTATCAAAGCTAAACATAATTCACCTTCTGCTGCTAAGTTATCTCCTGATGAATTTTGTGGCTTAGAACCAATAATTCACATTGCAAAAGATGCACCAGTCATGCTTACACGAAATTTATGGGTAAAAAAGGACTTTGTAATGGTACCATGGGTATTATACAGCATGTTTTCTATTCTGAAAACGATACCCCTCCAAATTTGCCAATTGCGGTATTAGTTAAATTTACAAAATACACAGGGCCAAGTTTTGGTGAAAACTTTCCTCAGTGTGTTCCAATTGTGCCTTCTATAGCACAATCAGATGGAAACAATGGACCTTCAGAACGACAGCAGTTAACATTGAAACTATGTCATGCCATTACAATTCATAAGTCACAGGGCCTAACTCTACAGAAAGCCAATGTTGACTTGGGACGGCATGAAGCAGTTGCTGGGCTTGCTTATGTAGCATTATCCCCTGTTTGTCAATTAGATGACCTTGTAGTAACATCAATGTCATATGACAGATTGATAGCTATAAAAAAGCACAAGTCTTTGCACTATAGGATTGAAGAAGAGAAACGTCTTGAATCTTTAGCTACTTTAACAGAAGCAGAATTTATGACTCACAACACTGATTAATTTTCCTGCAGAGAAATTTTGAAAATATTGTAAATTATGTATATAGCCGAATGGAAAATTTTGACATAACAAGTTTCATAACTTTTTTCAGATTATATTTGACATTTTCTCAACATGGCAAATTCTCAAGAAAATGGTAAGTTGCTATTATTATCATTTTTCTCACAATATATGACGTTTTTTGCAGACTCTTCAAATATTTTATCACCTGCTTTTACATACAATTCATTGCTTTTTGTTAACTTTCCGTATGAAGAAAACCTGTCATTTTTTATACGACTTTATTTTCATGTATCACGTCTTTGCATAAGAGAGAAAAGTATTGGATAGTAATTACTTTTCACTGTTGAGAAAATATCCATTCCTTTTCTTACAATTTCCTTTTTTTGCAGATCTAACTGGATACATTGCAACATTTTCTCCAGTTAAACTTTCAGGCAGAAGTAATGCATACTTTGATCTTCAAGTACAGTATGACACTTCATCCCTAGAAAAGGTTAGAGTTATGGAGACACCACAAGCCAAGAGAAGTCTGTTTATTGATAGTATGAAATCAAGAAGTCCTATCAGAATGCAAGGCACTTTTTCCTCATCAACGGGAATCACCTTCTTTAACTCAAATACTGGAAGCAAATTCAGTGATGCAGATGTGCTCCCATTTGCATACCAAGGTCTCATGTCAAAGTCAATTGACTCACTCAATTCAATGCAAGAAGGAAACTTTAATGTTGAAGGAAAATTGAAGTGGGAAACTGAGGAGAGAAATGTCCTAGTAGGCTCAAACCAAGCGGCAAAAAAGGTGAGAGATGCTGTTATTTCAGACGGAACAGGGAACATGACAATTTCCATCGGGGGGGACTTGATTGACATGATACAAGAAGACACGCCAAAACAATTAAGCAATGTAATCACACAGAATTTCCAAGGCATAAAGCTCTGCACAACCAGCAGCACAGTCCTGTCAGCATCTGATACAGATTTCAATGTCAACTGGGATTTGGTAAAACCAAATTCTGCCAATGATATCATTTGCTGTCCCATCATTACATGTGCAACTATCACGCAATTCTATATTTGTGCCAACATTGCTTGCAAAAAGAAGTTACTACCATACCCAGGCCAGGATAAGGTTACATGCAATTCCTGCAAACGAAAAATGCTACTCAAAAGATGTCAACAGTTGTATACCTGTGAAATTGTTATGACAGTGCAAGGAAAGCAAGTAATAGTAACAGCATTCCCAAAAGTTCTTGAAGAATTTTTTGGCCTCAGCAAAGCTGTCAGTCAAGATGTCTAAGAAGATAAGATGTTAGAACTTGAAAACGTAGACTTTCATGTTAACAAGAAAAAACTTGTCATCAAAATGGTGAACCACAAAACAAAAGACCCATCTCCGGAAGCAGAGTCCACTCTTGAGAACCAAGATACAGAATAAAGATTCATAAACATTTTCAACATCAGCATTATTTACCACTAATCCGTTCATTATTATTATTTGTATGTATAATTTGTTTGCCTTACATTCAACAATTTTGATATGATGAAATTGCTGCAGGCAGTCAACTATGGTTAACGTTGATATACAGTAACACCCCGCGTATAACGACCTAATGGATAAAAAACATGCAGGCTGAAATTTTCCAATTAGACTACCATTTTATAAGAACCAATCCATTGTATTCATTGTTTAAGAACCCAGGCTGACTTGCAAAATTGTAGGTTCTTATATGCGGGTTTTTACTGTAATTCAAAACTGAGCTTGACAAATTTTTGGATATAAAGTATTTTCTACATTGAACAAAATACCATTGTCACCAACATTTTGATGGTTACGTTCCAGTTCGTCAAAGCATTTTTCATAATCTATTTTTATCGTATAATATTATACCGGGTGAGTCAATAAAAAGTTTAGGCGTTTGGCGGGCTGTGGAATAAAAAGGACGCGGCCGATGTTCAAAACTAAAACGTGAAGCTATCAGTTAAAGACTAACTTAGATGAGAACATTTTTTTCAATAAAATCTCTCATCTGTTTGACCTAGAAATTAGGAATATGCTTATAAGGGGTTTGTATGGGAACGAGAGTTCCACGCTTCGATTTTGGTCCATGATTTACTTTCCATTGAAATTGAAATTCTGTGGATCTTCTTGTCAGCATCGTGTGGAAATCTCTAGGTAATACTGCCATGTGAAGTTTCGTTCTCAATGGAATTGTAGAAATTTCGTCGAAAAGGGTATTGTTCGTAAAAATGCTACAAATGCATCAAAGAACTTAAATCAAAGGAAGAAAAGATCGTGCTTTACGGTTTCGTTTTGCATGATAGAAGACAGCAAAATATTTAGCATCTGANAGAGACATGACTTCCGGGTCCGCGAAATGTTGTCCGCGTTTTAGAATTTTCATATAGGGCGAAATTCTAAAGCGCGGACCTTGATTTTGGGGACTCTTTACTAAATTTTAGAACGTTTTTACGCTTTTTACCAGTGAAATCTTATTGAAAATATAACCATTAGAACAAGACAGGATTTTGAGAAACATCACCATTAGAAATAACCTACTGTATGTATGACCTGGCCCCCAGGGTTTTTGTTTCCCCTGTAAGCTCCACGCTGAAGATTGCGCCAGTAACAAAGTTCTTTATGCCAGGAAACTATTTATCTTTTCAATTCAATTCATTTCAATTGTTACAGTTGCTACAAATTCCAATGTTTCAATCTTTATTTTCATGTTTCAATTACAATTTCTATTGTTTCTATCAGATTTTCACGCCAATAGGCCGACAAAATGTCTTTTCCACGCGAAAGATCTTGCGGCGTAAGTGCATTGAATGCACCCCGGATGACTACCAACAGGTAGATACTTTTCAATAAAAGGTTATCGGAAGTTAGTTTTGTTTCTCAGATAATATCGTCTCTCAAAACACAAAGCAACTATTCTTACACACCTGTCTGTTATACTTTGACGATATTTATTTGCACTACAAATTTAGGCCCGGAAACTGCGACTAAAGCAGTTAGCCTAAGTTTGGGCTGCAGATGCAACCTGCAAGTAAGAGTCTTCAACAAGCCGCGACATATTTAGTCTTTTGGTAAGTTTTTAAGGGGGGCAAGACGTAACTAGTTACGTTTTGGCAAAAATGGGCCTAAATTGGTGATGTAAACAAATATCGTCAAAGTATGTCAGGTTTGTAAGAATATTTGGCTCGCGTTTAGAGAGACGATATTATCTGAGAAACAAAACTAACTTGCGATAACCCGATAACGTTTTATTGAAGCACATCTTCCCGTTGGTAGTCATGGGCCTAAAACTGCAGCGCAAACCATGCAAAACTAAAAGGGACAAGATACCTACTGTAGGTTATTTCTACGGTGATTTTTCTCAGAATGATATGTCTTGTTCGAATGGTTATATTTTCGATGAGATTTTACTTGTAACAGCTGTAAAAAAGTTTTAAAGAGTCCGCAAAATCAAGGTCCGCGCTTTAGAATTTCGCCCCATAGGAAAATTCTAAAACGCTGACCACATTTCGCGAACCCGAAGTCATGTCTCTCGAGAAGGTCCGCGGGGTCCGCGTTATAGACCTGGCCGATGCAGATGTGCTCCCTCCCATTTGCATACCAAGGTCTCATGTCAAAGTCCATTGACTCACTCAATTCAATGCAAGAAGGAAACTTTAATGTTGAAGGAAAATTGAAGTGGGAAACTGAGGAGAGAAATGTCCTAGTAGGCTCAAACCAAGCGGCAAGAAAAGTGAGAGATGCTGTTATTTCAGACGGAACAGGGAACATGACAATTTCCATCTGGGGGGACTTGATTGACATGATACAAGAAGACACGCCAAAACAATTAAGCAATGTAATCACACATAATTTCCAAGGCATAAAGCTCTGCACAACCAGCAGCACAGTCCTGTCAGCATCTGATACAGATTTCAATGTCAACTGGGATTTGGTAAAACCAAATTCTGCCAATGATATCATTTGCTGTCCCATCATTACATGTGCAACTATCACGCAATTCTATATTTGTGCCAACATTGCTTGCAAAAAGAAGTTACTACCATACCCAGGCCAGGATAAGGTTACATGCAATTCCTGCAAACGAAAAATGCTACTCAAAAGATGTCAACAGTTGTATACCTGTGAAATTGTTATGACAGTGCAAGGAAAGCAAGTAATAGTAACAGCATTCCCAAAAGTTCTTGAAGAATTTTTTGGCCTCAGCAAAGCTGTCAGTCAAGATGTCTAAGAAGATAAGATGTTAGAACTTGAAAACGTAGACTTTCATGTTAACAAGAAAAAACTTGTCATCAAAATGGTGAACCACAAAACAAAAGACCCATCTCCGGAAGCAGAGTCCACTCTTGAGAACCAAGATACAGAATAAAGATTCATAAACATTTTCAACATCAGCATTATTTACCACTAATCCGTTCATTATTATTATTTGTATGTATAATTTGTTTGCCTTACATTCAACAATTTTGATATGATGAAATTGCTGCAGGCAGTCAACTATGGTTAACGTTGATATACAGTAACACCCCGCGTATAACGACCTAATGGATAAAAAACATGCAGGCTGAAATTTTCCAATTAGACTACCATTTTATAAGAACCAATCCATTGTATTCATTGTTTAAGAACCCAGGCTGACTTGCAAAATTGTAGGTTCTTATATGCGGGTTTTTACTGTAATTCAAAACTGAGCTTGACAAATTTTTGGATATAAAGTATTTTCTACATTGAACAAAATACCATTGTCACCAACATTTTGATGGTTACGTTCCAGTTCGTCAAAGCATTTTTCATAATCTATTTTTATAGTATAATATTATACCGGGTGAGTCAATAAAAAGTTTAGGCGTTTGGCGGGCTGTGGAATAAAAAGGACGCGGCCGATGTTCAAAACTAAAACGTGAAGCTATCAGTTAAAGACTAACTTAGATGAGAAAATTTTTTTCAATAAAATCTCTCATCTGTTTGACCTAGAAATTAGGAATATGCTTATAAGGGGTTTGTATGGGAACGAGAGTTCCACGCTTCGATTTTGGTCCATGATTTACTTGCCATTGAAATTGAAATTCTTTGGATCTTCTTGTCAGCATCGTGTGGAAATCTCTAGGTAATACTGCCATGTGAAGTTTCGTTCTCAATGGAATTGTAGAAATTTCGTCGAAAAGGGTATTGTTCGTAAAAATGCTACAAATGCATCAAAGAACTTAAATCAAAGGAAGAAAAGATCGTGCTTTACGGTTTCGTTTTGCATGATAGAAGACAGCAAAATATTTAGCATCTGACTTTTGAAACAATCTTTTTATATCGCAAGCTCCGCTAGCCATGATCGAGTTGGCTCGCTTGCTTTCTGAGGGTCTGCTAACTCGCTATTGCCTAGTGAGGATATATTATATTGTTCTCCCTTTGCGAGGTTGTAAGGGGGAGTGAGTGATAACCGGGATAAAAGGGGTGGAGTAAATGATACCACATGAATAGATATCATTTTTCAGTGAATAGCTTTTCATCTGACACGGTAATCACACCCAATCCATAGACCAACATTACTTAAGAGTTTTAGTGGATTTAATCGGTGTTTTTGAGTTATTGTTGGGGAGCGGCAATGGTGATGGGGTTAGTGTTAGATGACCGTATAGATGGCTATGGGAGCCCCTATATTTGGTAGTCGGTTGGGGCCGGGTATTTACCGGCAAAACTTTTGTTGACATTCCTGTAAATAGACAGTGTTTCAATCAAATACCATCTTGTCCGCCTATGAAAGAGCACTTCCAAAATGAGGTGAACTTCATTCGAGAATTCTTAGGAAGGTATAAAATGCTCTACGGTAGCTTCTCCTTAAAGATTACAACAAACTTCAATATCAACTGTCACAAAGATAGAAATGCTCAAAACGCCAGGAAATTTAAGGAAATAATTCTACCCAATAGTTGTAAAATACACAATCATAAAGGAGAGGCTGCCACAGTAATTCTCTTCAGTAAAATGAATCGTTAAAGACAAATGACGGNTTGTATGTTTTCGAAATAGTTACAGTGGACGGTGCATTAACATCTGGCCACTGAGCAGGCCAACGTCGCAAAACTTCTTGGGCATTTTCTGTGCCGGCCATCTCTAAGCATATCCAAACTCGTTGTTCTTTGGTAAGGCGAGGCATGGCTGTTCAAATTTGGTTGCAAAGAGTGTTGCAGCTGAACAACGTTTTGACCATTTAATAGTTTCAATTTTGATCTTAAAATACATTTTTCTGATTTTTCAATGCATGCTTAGCTTCCAAAACGTGATGAGCCCCGAAAGTAGTATTGTTGTTGGAAAACTCAAGTTAAAAGAAATGCAATGAAAAATTGCAATTTCAAATTTATTTTTATTTAAATTTATTATGGGAAGGATCCTTCGGCCTGTAAAAAGTTACTGGATTGCCACATCAGTGAACGTGGACTGAGTCGATTAGTCATGCATATCAAGCATATTCTGATGTTCATGCGGGAAGTTGTCTAGTCACTTCGCAAGCAACAGACATACAGCTTCGTTAGACGCATTGATTGCGTTTCAACACAAGTTTCAGCACATCCACAACATTATGGATAAAGAAAAAATCAAACTTTCCATAGAAGCAGGAAAGCAAAGCAATCGAGAAGCTATCAAAATTCCGATAGATATTGCACTTGCCCTGGTTCGCCAATGTTTGTCTTTCCGGGGTTATGGGTCTGAGATTGATGCAAATGGTAATTTCCATCAGCGGGTTCTCTTAGTTGCAAGACACTCTCCAACATTGAGACGTTGGTTAGATGAAGCTGACAAATGTCTTCAACATGCAACATATCTCAACTGAAATTGACAGAATGCAGTCTTAAAGCTCTTGTCTGATTATGTAAATGAGAAAATTAAGTCAGAAGCAGAAACTGCACAGTTTATCCCAGTTATGGCCGATACTACTCCAGATGTTTCACATCTTGATCAACTTTCTTTAGTTTTCCGCTGCGTTACTCCTTCTGGTGCTATGCGTGAGCTACTGGTGGACATGCGTAACATCAATAAAACAGCAAGAGAAAGACAAGCGATGGCCATTCTAACGTCACTTCGCAACAAACAAATTTAACACTGAGTCAATAGTGTTTCAATCCTATGATTACACCAGTTATTGCCAATACTAATCCAGATGTTTATCCCACTTATGTCCGATACTACTCCAGATGTTTCACATCTTGATCAACTTTCTGTAGTTTTACGCTACGTTACTCCTTCTGTTGCTATGCGTGAGCTTCAGGCAAGTTCCCTCTGCCTGAAGCTTCTTGTATGTTTTCGAAATAGTTACAGTGGACGGTGCATTAACATCTGGCCACTGAGCAGGCCAACGTCGCAAAACTTCTTGGGCATTTTCTGTGCCGGCCATCTCTAAGCATATCCAAACTCGTTGTTCTTTGGTAAGGCGAGGCATGGCTGTTCAAATTTGGTTGCAAAGAGTGTTGCAGCTGAACAACGTTTTGACCATTTAATAGTTTCAATTTTGATCTTAAAATACATTTTTCTGATTTTTCAATGCATGCTTAGCTTCCAAAACGTGATGAGCCCCGAAAGTAGTATTGTTGTTGGAAAACTCAAGTTAAAAGAAATGCAATGAAAAATTGCAATTTCAAATTTATTTTTATTTAAATTTATTATGGGAAGGATCCTTCGGCCTGTAAAAAGTTACTGGATTGCCACATCAGTGAACGTGGACTGAGTCGATTAGTCATGCATATCAAGCATATTCTGATGTTCATGCGGGAAGTTGTCTAGTCACTTCGCAAGCAACAGACATACAGCTTCGTTAGACGCATTGATTGCGTTTCAACACAAGTTTCAGCACATCCACAACATTATGGATAAAGAAAAAATCAAACTTTCCATAGAAGCAGGAAAGCAAAGCAATCGAGAAGCTATCAAAATTCCGATAGATATTGCACTTGCCCTGGTTCGCCAATGTTTGTCTTTCCGGGGTTATGGGTCTGAGATTGATGCAAATGGTAATTTCCATCAGCGGGTTCTCTTAGTTGCAAGACACTCTCCAACATTGAGACGTTGGTTAGATGAAGCTGACAAATGTCTTCAACATGCAACATATCTCAACTGAAATTGACAGAATGCAGTCTTAAAGCTCTTGTCTGATTATGTAAATGAGAAAATTAAGTCAGAAGCAGAAACTGCACAGTTTATCCCAGTTATGGCCGATACTACTCCAGATGTTTCACATCTTGATCAACTTTCTTTAGTTTTCCGCTGCGTTACTCCTTCTGGTGCTATGCGTGAGCTACTGGTGGACATGCGTAACATCAATAAAACAGCAAGAGAAAGACAAGCGATGGCCATTCTAACGTCACTTCGCAACAAACAAATTTAACACTGAGTCAATAGTGTTTCAATCCTATGATTACACCAGTTATTGCCAATACTAATCCAGATGTTTATCCCACTTATGTCCGATACTACTCCAGATGTTTCACATCTTGATTAACTTTCTGTAGTTTTACGCTACGTTACTCCTTCTGTTGCTATGCGTGAGCTACTGGTGGACGTGCGCAACATCAATAAAACAGCAGGAGAAAGACTAGCGATGGCCATTCTAACGTCACTTCGCAACAAAAAATTTAACACTGAGTCTATAGTGTTTCAATCCTATGATTACACATCTTCAATGTCATGCAAATCCAAAGAATGCCAAGCAAAGATGTTGGAGTATCTTGAAAGGGAAATACCGCACTTTCCCTACATTGAATATAGGATAAACATAACTGTGGAACACAGTTGCGAAGCGATCGCCGTCATTGCAGGTATGTTTGATACTCTGGAGATGATATGTGCGTTTTTTACCTGAAGTACCAAGCGCTACCTGGCCTTCCAACAAGTAGTGAAGGATAAAGATATAGAGGGTGCACTTGCGCTGAGAAATCTTTCGGTCACTCGCTGTGTTGCTCGCTCAGATTCAATCACAGCCTTTTGGGCAAGTTTTGAAGGAATTGTTTCTGCCTTGGAGAAGGAGATGGAATCATCTGATGCGAAGACCAAAATAAAAGCAAAGAATCTCCTTGGAAAGGTCAGGTCCTTTGAATTTATTGTTTTGTTAATGTTTATGCGAAATGTTATGTCAAAGACCAAAATATCAACAAAGCAAGTTTAAGCTGTTGATTAAATATTGTCGATGATTTGGGGGCTCTTGATGCAACCATCAATACTTTGAAGTAATTTAAGGATGAAAGAAGATGATACAAATCTTCAAATAGTTGCTGCTGTTGCTTTTAGTGCTCTACATGACATTGATGCTCAATCAAGCACCACAGAAAGAGAGTAGCACCATGAAGAATCGATGATGCTCCAGAAAATGCAATTCATCTAAAGTTAACCGACAGGTGTAATTTAAGGAATTCAGAACTACGGAATTCAGGAATCACAGAACTATAGAATTACGGAACTGCGGGAGTACGGAACTGTGTTAAATGTATAAATTGTGGAATACAAATTCTCTAGAATTCTATCCAGTGAAATTACAGTGGCTAAGCTTCTTTAAAAACACAACTGGGTATAAATCTTGCTTTACATCTTTTGGTATCATCAGAATAGATTCTGACCACGAAGTACACACAGTTATTGGCCAGGTCTATAACACGGACCTCGCGGACCCCACGCACCTTCTCGAGAGACATGACTTCCAGGTCTGCAAAATTTGGTCCGCGTTATAGAATTTTCCTATAGGGCAAAATTTTAAAGCGCGGACCTTGATTTTGCGGGCTCTTTACTAGATTTTAAAACTTTTTTACAGCATTTTACAAGTAAAATCTCACTGAAAATATAACCATTCGAACAAGACATAGGATTCTTGGAAACATCACCATAGCAATAACCTATTATAGGTTACTGTGGGTATCTTTTCACTTTTAGTTTTTGTGCAATTTTAGCCCCAATGACTACCAATGGGAAGATGTGTTTCAATCAAACGTTATCGGTTGTTAGTTACTTCTCGTATGATATCGCCTCTCCAAACGTGAGGCAAATATTCCTACAAACCTGACATACTTGACAACATTTACTTGCACCACAAATTTTAGGCCCACTTTTTTTTATATATATCATCATAAAATATTTAAATATACAGAGTAACAACAACAGTTAAACTAAAAATAGCACCCACAAGCCGATAACTCCCGCGCAGCCAGCATACCAACCGGGAATAGAAAACCCAGACTGCCAAAACCGGTCACGCAGCCCCCAGACGAGAACGACACAACGGACTCCGACAAACCAAGCACCCATCCCAGCCGAAACGCCAGCCACACAAGCACCACCATCCCACAGGAACACGACAAACGGCCCGAGAGCCACAAACGCCCACACATCTCTCCGATTCACCCGGTAGGGTGCGCTGTGATTTGGTGATTTAATTCTAGCCTAAAATGTTTAATTTAATTATTTTCAAAGCTCTGGCCCATGCTAAAGTTACAGTTAGAGCGACAAGAAGTCCTCAACAGAGAAAGATGAGGCGAGATGGCTTGGCGGGCCTATTACTTTATCTCCTTGTGTTGAGAGTTGACTGACCCCAAGAAGAGGTAAAATACCGATGTAAATTCGAACGAAAGTTTATGGAAGAGATGCAAATGAGAAACTTATTACTAGTAGGATAACCAAATACTATTGTTGCTCCTTCAAGATTTACGGTACTGATCGAAAGATCGAAAGAAGCGACGCCATGAAAGGAGGGCTACATTTGCGCTATCATTCTTGTGACTGACGTGGTCATTTCCTCTTCGATCAGCGTCGATGTAGTTTAAGTAATTTTGTGGAAGTGACCTTCCCTGACGTAGCATTGTTTCATATGTCATTCCAGGAATTACAAATCGGCATTTGGACAAATATGTGAAAAGGTTTCTCCCTCTGGTGAGACTAACGAATTGGCCTAGGCTTGACTGTCTGGTCTAGATAGTGTCCTGTCGTTCAGTACTAAAGTAATATAAGAGAAGTTGCTGTTAACTATGCACAGTGTGCTCCTTGAAACATATTTCTTCCAATAGAACAAGCATAAATCTACGTTTGAGCGTTTTCCGTATGACTTTATTTTTCTCAATAAATAGTTGCAAGGAAGACAACGCCAACGTAGCCCTCCTTTCATGGCGTCTCTTCTTGCGATCATTTGTTTTGATCTTCCTTCTGTCAGTGCGGTAACCTTTAACCCTATCTGACCTGGGGGCGGATTCCGCCCCCCCCCCTAGTATATTTTTGTTTGCACGTGTTTCCATGTATACAGAAGGACTCTGAAATTTAGTAAGTTTAACTTTGTATCATAGAGCAATAAAATTATAACAATTTGAACATTCTATTTTTAGCCTGGTCTCCATGGTAACCAAGTATTCATGCCACACTCTGTGAAAAACATACTTTGTATCTCTCTTAATCTTGTTTAATTGGTCCAATTAAGTCTAAATTATGATTTTATATATGTTTTTGATCTATACATTTCATTTCTTTATAAAAAGTCAAGTTTCATGACCTTTTAACACACTTTCATTTATATGACGTCATATGACATCACAATGATAATCGTGCTCCAGCAACAACAACAACATCGCTAATTGAATTATTCTTTCAAATTTCTATTGTTTATATAACGAACTACCTTTGTACCAAATTTGGTTGCCATATCTCGTACAACAAGAGAGATAAGCAGGGGGGCGGAATCCGCCTCCCCCCAGGCATTGGGTGTTTCAAAACGCCCAGGTCAGATAGGGTTAAAGCAAAATGCAAGATTTGTTTATAAGAAACAGATTATTAGAAAATCTCTGTACCCTTCCAGATTTCATACCCCGCTGTAACAACATGCTACAAAACATTGCGATTGACAGGAGTAAGGTTCTGAAGTTGATACGTAACCTAAACACTAACAAAGCTCATGGATCTGATTATTTCAGTATCAATGATAAAGATGTGTGACTTCTCTTTTCTTGAGCCCTTGTGCCTTATCTTTGACAAATGCCTTGATACGGGAAAGTATCCTTCAATGTGGAAGAAAGCAAATATAGTTCCTGTACACAAAAAAGGTAGTCGACAATGCAAACAGAACTATCGACCAATGTCCTTGAAAATTTTTGAAAAGTTGATTTATGATCATATTTATGAGCACCTTTGCGATAATGGTCTGTTAACACCACACCAATCAGGTTTCCTTCCAGGTGATTCGACAATCAACCAGTTGTTAGCAATAAGTCCTAAGATATATTGTGCCTTTGACAAAATTCCAAGTAAAGAAACTAGGGCTGTATTTCTTGACCTATCTAAGGCCTTTGACAGAGTTTGGCACAAGGGCTTGATGTACAAACTTGAGTGCAGTGGGATATCTGGAAGCCTCCTTGCACTAATTCGCGACTTTCTTTGCAAACCGTGAGCAACGCGTTCTATTAAATGGAAAAAGCTCAGAATGGGCAACAATTTCTGCTGGAGTACCTCAAGGCTCAGTTTTAGGGCCCTTGTTTTTTCTTGTCTATATAAATGACCTTGTTGATGACTTAAAGAGTGATGTTAAGATCTTTGCTGATGACACATCTCTATTTTCTGTTGTGGATGATGTAACTAGAACTGCTGAAGAGCTATTTAAACAGAGATTTAGAGATGGGCATGGCAATGGAAAATGCTCTTTAATGCTGAAAAAACTGTAGAACTTGTTTTCTCCACAAAAAGAGTTAAACCGCTTCATCCCCCTCTACTGTTAGGAAATAATGTGGTAACAGAAAAGGCTGAGCATAAGCACCTTGGCATGATTCTGGATCCCAAACTGGATTTCCAGAGTCATATCAAGG
>REGM01000014.1:581045-592970 GCA_004194415.1 Aurelia aurita | reverse complement strand
TCAGATGACAACTTGGTAACCATGGAGACAGTGCTAAATATAGAATGTCAAAATTGTTACAGTTTCATTGCTCTATGATACAAAGTTAAACTTACTAAATATCAGCAGCCTTCCACATATAACGAACATAGCGGAAACAAAAATGTACTAGGGGGGCGGAATCCACCCCCCCAGGTCAGATAGGGTTAACATGCTTTCATTTGTATGACATCATTCAACATCATAATGATTATTATGCTCTAGCAACAACAACAACAGGGCTAATTGAATTACGATTTTAAATAATCATTGTTCATATGATGAATAACATTTGTGCCAAGTTAGGTGGTCATATCTGATATAACAACTGAAATAAAGAGGGGGGCGGAATCCGCCCTCCCCCCAGGCATTGAGTGTTTCAAAACGCCCAGGTCAGATAGGGTTAAAGCAAAATGCAAGATTTGTTTATAAGAAACAGATTATCAGAAAATCTCTGATTTGATTTTCCGATGACATTAAGAGCATTCACTGTGTAATCGAAAATTAATGTGTTCGGTTCTGAGCTGAGTATAATAAAATCATGCCAAGGCTTGATTCAAGATCTAACTGGGTCCCTGGAAAGTCTTTTGACAAAACATCAATAAAGTCTTCATCCATAGGTTGATGTTGGATTAGCCGCCATATCTGTAGTCTGACACTGGGTTACTGTTATGTTAAACCACAACTTATAATAAGAAAGTTTATAAAGAGCAATCACAATATTCTCGAGCACTCATGGATTTAGAATATAAAGCCATAACTGTTAGTCACTTAAAAATCACTTACCCTGCTCATTTCCGCATAAACACCAGTGATCTTCTCCTTTACACCTTGGACACACATATTCGCATTTGAGTATTTCGTCTTCAGACTCAAAGCCAACACAACTCTGGGGGTACCACATTATACGACAGTCTTCCTGATGACAGCCAATAAGGTGGTCTTTTTTGCATTTGCTCTACAGAAGCAGTATTTGTGTCGCTATGCAACTCATCTTCGTTTTCGTCTTCTTCTCCTACAGAGTTGATGTCACCTTGTGCTAACTGACAGTAGTGGAGGTATGGGCACCTTTCTTCCATCCATTGTTTTTCCGTGATGACCTTTTTTCAAAATGATCTTTGTAGATTCGAATAGCACATGCAAAACAATAAAGCCCCAAATCAACAGCCTGAAGGTTCCTGTATGCTTCAAATAGTTGTTCTTACATGAAGATATTGTGATCCTTCAAAACCAATTCACTTGCTTCTACAAAATCGATAAAATGTATGAAGTTTCAGATCAAAGAAAGCTAAAACTATGACTCAATACGAAGGAATTGTTGTTTTAAGTCGAGGGGAAACTTGAAGTGTATCACTCCGTAAGAAAAGAGTACAATAAATGAAGCCAAAAAAGGATTCCTGGAGGATTTCAGGAATTTCTCAGGAAAAAAAGAAGCAAAACTGCTGTGTGCCCTTTGTTTTGTGGACTTTGTAACTAGCTAAGACTTCCAACTTAGATATCTTCAAGAATTGTTGGGGTACGTATTAAAAATGATCTACTACTACCAACCTGGAGGTATATACTGGGACTGCATAGTATAAGTTGCCACTTTCTTGGCGCCGGTAGCATATACCAATGTAGAACGTGGTTGTTAGCAGCTCGCTTTCAATAAGTAACTTGCTCCTTGGACCTCTTAACTGCAAAACCTCCACCAAATGGATTCCCTTGGTGAGTAAGAGGTCACCACCTTTGATACGTATTTTGGTGTTTCTTTCTGGCTCGGGATCGTCATCGGCTTGCCAAAATCGGAAGATATTCCTGAGCCCAGACATTCTTTTATCCCCTTCTTGTGTAGCATAGGCACTGACAGTCATTTCATGACCACCAGCACTTAGTTTGAGGCTAATCTTTCTGATTTCTGTCTTTTTTTAGCACTTTTCGTACTTAAGGATGATGCTTGTTCGTTACTATTCTTTGGGTGGTTATCGCTTGAGGGAATTGACAAAAAATTAACAATTGATGTCTCTGGACTTCCATCAACTAGCTCCTCTGAGAGCTTTTGCATCCTATCTTCTGGAGTTAAGATTTTGTATATTGGCTCTTCTTCGATCATTTGGTGCATTCCAAGTTCTTGAAATTCTTCTCGGATACGGATATCCGCCTCTTCGAATGATTTTAAGAGGTCATAGATGGTCTAAGTATGGCCATAGAAATGCATATGATCTGGGTTATCGGGCTAACTTCTCTTGGGTGACACCAGTCACAAGAATTTTTCTTTGCTCTGCCTTTTATCAGTCCCTTCTTTGCAATGATCTGTTGCGTTAGAATGCGTTTTGTTCTATGCATATACTCAAGAGTAGAGAACTCGTCACCGTTGCCATTAAGGAATCTAATGCAACTATAATAGCTTTCAAGTGGGTATTCAGACTATTTCCAGGGAAGAAATGATTTGTTGGGGACATATAATTTAAAAACTATTGCCAAATGAACCATTCCACTTTTCATCACAATGGTATCTCGCATCAGTTCCTTTGTTATAAAGTGCTGACTTGAGTCCAGGCCTGGCTTGTCAACCCAAACCTGTATGCGTTCAACGATGGTCATTTCTGTTTTCCACCATGCCTGGAAACCGACTTTCCCAAGGTTGACTAAAAACAGGGTATCCTTTACCCACGACTGTTGCTCAAGACACTTCACGCAGCTATCAAATATCATACGCTCAACTGACTTTTGATCGGACTTATTGTTAATGTCAATGCCCTTTGTTATCAGGCCAAATTCAGGACCACTTTCAAAAACCCTATGTATGTCAGAAAATTTAGCCACATAGTTGCCCAGTAACAATGACTTCGTTGAAAGGAGTGATGACTTAATAAGCTTTCTGAGCCAGTGGCATTGATCATTTATCTAAGACAATGAAGCCATTATAGCCAGTTTCTGGTATCTTTCTGTTTCTTTCATGCTCTCCATCACTTTGTTTCGAATCCCAGGATACTGAAGGACACTGTTTTGCTTCATTTGGAGGGTGCGGCCAGATTGCAGCTTAAAGAACCCAGTGTTTCTCAGCTCTTCGTAACCTTGTTTCAACCTGTTCCATAATCTCAAACAAGCCTCGATACCCTTAAAAGAAAATTATTATTGTTATTGATGACATACCATAGCATTACATGCATGAGAGGAAGGGGTCCTCAACATATAGTACCTGTCTGTGCCTCTCATACAGCACAGGCCTTGCACACATTGACATGACAAGAATTCTCAAGAATTCTTAAGAATTTACAAGAACTCTTCACAATACCATCCTTGAGTATTATCTATGAAAGACTGTAAAATCATTAAACAAAAATTCTTAAAAAATTTGCTGAAGAATTCTCAAGAATTTGTTGACATGAAGACAGACCGTGTTTGTGCACAAGGCTTGTACTATATGGGTGGGATAAATGGTGAAAAACTTCCCCAATCATAGGAAAGGCAAATATAAGTAAAACTTGGCTTTTGAAAAGACATCATGGTTAAACAATGGTTTATTGTTTGTAAACAATATGCCAAAGTTGAAAACAATGTTTTAATTTGCCGGTACCTGTATCTTTCTAAAAACTCATATATGTGCGAGGCCCCGTTTACACTATAGCGGATAGCTATCGTCGCGCCGCTATTTTCGTATCGGATAGGTGTGCTGTTTACATCATGCCAGAGCTATCCGATGCAAGACGCTCCGCAAATAGGAGGGTCCCGAGTCCACGGAAATGTCCGTGTCTTGTCCGTGGACGTCAGTGTATTTTTCCGTTACTAAATTAATTCAGAAAATTCCACAGAAAACCATCAATCCACGGACATGCTGCTGTGGCACCATGGCTAATATGTGTGCCATGGTGTCGAAGTATGTTGCCTCGTTTTCAGTTGCAAGAGTGAATTTGAATATTTCCCGAAATCAGCTTGGCAGATATGACATAAAGTAGAAGCAAAGTTAGGAAGTGGAATATCGAGAGATAAACAATATTTGCTACGAATTAGTTGTAATATGTGTTGGTAAGGAAGTTGCAAACATACTGTCGCTTTGTGAAGTATTCTGCGCTAATTTTAAAGGCAAAGAACATTTTTGTCCGTGAGGATAACATACTAAATTCCACCACGGACCACGTCCGTGGCTAGAAATTGTCCATGACCAAATTTAATTCAAAATTTCCACGGACGGTCACAAGACATGGACATTTCCGTGGACTCGGGACCCTCCTCCGCAAATCTGAGTGAAAATCACCACGCTTGGTAGGTGACATGAATATCACTGCGGCATGGTTTTGGCATGATGTAAACACTGCTATCCAAAACGTTTCGCTACATGATCACATCTCTTTACTTCGAGAACAATGAGAAACAATACATTAAAAAACAAAGGATCCAGAAACAATACTGGAATGCTTCCTCATAATGTAAACAGAAGGCCCACTTTGCATGCAAATCAAGACGCGACAGTAGCTATCCGGTATAATGTAAACAGTGGCCCTATCCGATAGAGGTAACTCTGCGACGCAACACAACGCGACGGTAGCTATCCGGTATAGTGTAAACGGGGCCTGAATAAATTGTTGCTTCTAATGATCTCCCATTTATACCCTAAATGAATCTGACTTCTTCTCATTGACCCTAAAGCTTCTTGAGCAATTTTTACTTCCAAAAGTATCAAAACCCATATTGAATATTTGTGATGCCATCATGTTATATTTTAAGAATATTTTGTATCAAACAATATCAGATGGATGCCCTGTACATAAACCCACTGAGTGCAGCTCCTGGGTTCGCATCACATACTTGACACTGTTTGAATCTGATTTAAACCTTTATTTCTACAAAAGGTTAATCATCTTTTCTTTATGAGATGTGTATAGCATAGCTGCTCTTCAGAACACTACTCACTCAGCTCAGCCAACAGAATCAATCAACAATAACAGAAATTAAATTCTTGATGAGGCAGCAGTGCATGCATAGTTAATAGAAAAAGGACTGGTTTGGAAGCGTTCCTCAAACAATAGCGATTGCGAAATATCTTATTGTTCTCAAAATATTGGATCACGTGTCCAAGGCAACTCGCAAGCGTTGTGCGTTCAAACTTTCTGTTGCTGACACTTCAATATTTCGTCGTCAAGAAGATACAAAATGTGGTTTCGACATGGTTAATTGTGTCCTGAATGACTGTTTTACTAATACCGTAATTTATATAAGTTAAAACCACCTGAAACCACCTGAAACCATAAATATTAGGGCCTAACCCATAAATGCAGGCGTTCACTTTTCCTTGAAAGGCTTTAATAATAATATAATAATAAAATTAAGTGCAAATGTAGGCTAGTAGCCAGTAACTAATCTAAAAGTAGGCTCTGGTAGTTATTAATTCTCTTTCCCCCAAAAATGCAAAATACGCCAATAATGTTTTCGTTTCGATTAACTGTCAAGTTATACTGTTCTAATTTGCATATGGACTAAAGGTATTCCAAAACAACTTAAAGTCAATTATGACTATGAATTTATCAGAATATGCGATAAGGAATAACTACTTAAAGATAGTACCAGGTGACTCAAAAAAGTGTCCCCCTGTTTGAAAAATCACTGCAGAAAAAGTACCCGCGCTATAATCGTCAAAATTGATTTTTCTGATAGCTTAAAGATTGTAGTATTTTTTGTGTTTTTTTGGTAATTTTAAAAAAACCAGTCTCTTGGCAAAATAGAAAGTTTCAGAAAATTAGTTTTGCGGAACAGTCGGAAAATGGCCTAAAACGTATGATCAAAAGAAGTTACTAAACTTACTAATCTCTAAACTTACGGTAAGTTTGCATAATTGTTTTTCTAACAGGAGGATGCACATTAGTCCAGCGAGCTGGCCAACGTCGTAAAACCTCAGCAGCGTTAATCACTCTAGCCATTTCAACACAGATCCAAACACGTTGATCATTGCTTAGACGTGGCATTGCGAGAGAGGATGAAACGAAAACTTGCTCGCTATTTATTCATAGATAATGTATATTTTTAACACTCTGGAGATTAATTTTCATGCGATGAGATCCGTGCTATAGTTTCTTTTCATCCAAAAATTACAATGAAATAAACTTAGTGATTTAGAAAACTGCAAGATTTGATCATGCGTTTTAGGCCATTTTTTGACTGTTCTGCAAAACCAATTTTCTGAAACATTCAAATTTGCCAAGAGACTGATTTTTTGAAAATTACCAAAAAAACACAAAAAATACTACAATCTTCGAGCTATCAGAAAAATTAATTTTGGTGATTATAGCGCGAGTACTTTTTCTGCAGTGATTTTTCAAACAGGGGGACACTTTTTTTAGTCACCCGGTATACTGGTATACTAAAAATTATCTTTAAACTAAACAAGTTTAGAAATAATCAAGACCATTTTATTTAGAACATTGTTTCTTTCCAGCAAAGGGAAGGAAGACACTTCGACCTGAGCAATCCCAACAGAGAATCTGCCCACAAATAGTCATCCAACAGACAGAAGTTTTGAAAATTTCAAGCAGGGACTTAAAGGGACTTAAAAATTAAAATCAAGTTGGATAGTAAGTGAACAGGGTGTTTTTAAAACGAATACCGAAAGCAAAGACCGAAAACGAAAACATAAAGCGAAGACCGAAGACACAAAACGAAAACACAAAGCGAAAACACAAAACAAAAACACAAAGCGAAAACACAAAGCGAAAACACAAAACGAAAACAACCCCGGTGAAAATTCTTATAAGATCCTACAGGATCCTATAGGATCCTATAGGAACAAGATCCTGGACAGGATCCTATCATGATCCTACCAGATCCTACAGAAACAAGATCCTGGATAGGATCCTATCAGGATCCTGTTCATCCTACAGGATTTTATGGGTTCCTACAGGAACAAGATCCTATTAGGATCCTACCAGGATCCTATCAAGACCCTACCAGGAGCCTGTCCATCCTACAAGATCATGTGGGTTCCTACAGAAACAAGATCCTCGATAGGATCCTATCAGGATCCTACCAGGATCCTGTTCATCCTACAGGATTTTATGGGTTCCTACAGGAACAAGATCCTATTAGGATCCTACCAGGATCCTATCAAGATCCTACCAGGATCCTGTTCATCCTACAAGATCATATGGGTTCCTACAGGAGCAAGATCCTGGACAGGATCCTAAGAGGATCCTACCAGTGTGCTGCCAAGATCCTGTGCGATCCTATCAATGTAGGATCCTGTATAGGATCCTGTCTCCCCGTATTTAGGATCCTGTCAAACCCCTGGCAGGATCCTACAAGTTAAGATTCTTACAAGATCCTATGATCCTGAACAGGATCCTGTTTGATCCTATGACTGTAGTTTTCTTCATAGGATCGCACGTGGGTTTGATCCTATGACTATAGTCTCCCTCCATTTCTTACATATAGGATCCTATGTAAGATCTTAATCGGATCTTAACAAGATCTTGTGTAGCCTCAGGCAGCAGGCTAAGCTTTTTTAGGATTCTATCCGAGAGTTGAATAGCATGCTATCGGTAGGATCTAAAAGCGGCAGGATCTGTAGCAGTCTAGCAGGATAGCATTCTAACATTCTAACTTCAGGAAATATCTAGTATTCTGAAAGGATCGCAGGTCAAACAGGATTGCAAACATGATTGTTTACAAGATGACCCAAGGCGTCCTTACTTTGGGGGCCTCAAATTGGGTATCACAATTTTATACTTAGATAACATAAAATACTTGCAACAAAAAATCTCTTTATTTATCGACAAATAAAAAACTCACATAATTTCAGGATCCAAACCAAGCATAGAAATGTGGTTACCAAACCGTAGTACAACCTATAGCCAATTTCATGCAATCAATACATCAAGGGCGGGCAAGCATTGTAAAATTTTTGACCCCATGTTTGTCCAAAGGAAGTGGGGAAGAAGACCGGTTTTTCTATCACAGAGTACGGCGTTCCAACCAAAAACAACAACTTTTTGGGACAAAGGCAACATTTAAAACCAGCCTCCCTTTTCCATCATTTTGTCAAAAATGAAACAAGACTAAAGTTTTTACCTCCAATCTGATCAAATCCAGAAGCTTACTTGTAATCTGGTTATACCTTTGTCCAGCAAAGTCACACAAAGAAAGACCAGAAACTCCATTTTTTAGCAAAATGGTTCTACCTTCTTTGCCTGCCAAGCTTAAGCAAAAAAAGACCGACAACTCAAATTTTCAGGAAAGCGGTTCTACCTTGGTCTGGCAAAGTCGTGCAAGAAAACGAGAAACTCCATTTATTAAGCAACTCTATGGATTTGCTGCCCGCGATGGAATTTAAGTTAGCAAACTACCGGCTTTGGGACACTTGTGCTTTTATGGCCTCGATTACTACCTGCTTTTGAACAATGGTTTTTGGTCAAAACTACCGGTTTTGAGACAAACATTGTCAGTGATAATTTAATTCAACATCGTCCGCCAAATTGAAGAAAAAAAACAGCGGAAATTTTTCCTAAAAAGATCGGTTCTTTGGACAAAGGTGATCCAAAAAGTTTTTTGTGAACTACTGGGCCATTGTCCCCAGTGTGACATGCCCGCCCTTGATACATTAGAAATACTAACAATTAATTGTGCTGGTATGTCTTTAGCACAGGCGACACATATCCCTTGACAGTGCAATCCATATCTTCAAATGGAAAAAAGACAACCCTCGACAATATGTCTTCACAGGCAATGCTTAAATAATCTCTGTCTTCACCAACTGCTGTAAAGTGGCTGCCAAGTAAATCTGACTGTTGAAATTGGCGCAAGACTGGATGTTCAGGATTGTTTAGCTCAACTGTTCTGCACACGTTTTTTCTCAGGTTCTGGACTGTCTTTACGACTGCAAAGCATCCTCTGGGGCTTTTGAAAAAGCATTGCACTTTTCCGTAGTTTGCCTCTTCATGATTTGACCGAAACGACACAAAAAAACTGCATGAGGATCTGCGATAAGAATAGTCTTCACTATGAAATACCTCCCTGTCTTTTTCCATTCTTGAAGAAAATAAGATGTCTTCACGGTCAAGATTCATTCTAAGTCTAGAGTTCTGATTGTATTCGGTACTTCTCTTTTCAGAGGCTTGTAAAAACATGTATTCGGTGACACTTCAACTCTTTTGTCATCGATCTGAAAAACCTTTTTGCAAAATGAATCAGCCTGCGGTGGGTCACGTACATTATTCAAAACTGCTGATTGATATCCTTGTGGCATGGCCATGTTTCGCAGCATCTGTGGGATAATGCCCCTTGTGCCATGAAATTTCCTCTTCAGGATTATTATCATCCCTTCAAAAACGAAGGCAGATTGCAAAATCGGGTTTCCTTGATTTCACGTTTGGTACGCAAAATGTCCAAGTGAGTGCAGATTGTATGTCATTTCAGAATAACCATATAATGTTTCTACAAGACGAATGTATGAGTCAAGCATTGCTTCAGCAATGTCGATGTCTTCTTCACTCACTTTGTCATCAGTTAAAATCCGCAGACCGGTAACCAGTAAACAATGATGGTAAAAGTATTCCGATGGCAAGTACTTTCTTAACACCGGTAAACTCAGATGGAAGAGAAACATCTTTTCATGAGCTTTCCACTTTCCTAACTCACTGATACTTCTCATTTTCTTTGGAAAATCATGTGGCAACTTTACGCCCAAGACAAGCTTGTCTATAGCCAGCTGGTTCTCTTTCAGATAAAAAGCATCATCATCAGTGGATGTTACAAAGAAGCATCTCAATCTTCGATACAGCTCACCCTCCAGAGCTTGATGCATAAAATCTAAGAGCACCTTCTCTGGGATTCTTACGATATCATGGACTGGAGATCGTCCTTTTACTCCAAAGATGGCATTTCTGTCACTAGCTAGTTCAGCATGTTGTAATGTGTCCTCGTGTTTTCTTAAGGGTGCTTTACGTGGTTTATAAGGATAAGGCCTCAGTAAATGATTGTCTCTGTCTTTCTTACCAGCTTCGAGGCAAATAGAGCATCCAAATTTGCCATTGAATTGTTTAAGGTTGAGGGAGGCAGCCTTTGCTGGAAGATCTGCTACTTGGCCCTGGATACGAAGTTTACATGAAAGTACCTTGTCAGGCAATTCAATGACAAAGCCATTCATAAGATTTTGAACGTTCATTACGAAGTGTCTTTGAAACATAGAAAACATGGGCTTTTCCTTTCCATACCAGAGACCACAAAACAGTATATTTCGGAAAGAATATTGCAAACTCTTTGGTAGCTCTATGATCATCGCAAAGATTGGCCAAATCTTTAAATTCCTAGATTTAACAGCTGTTGATCCATCAATGTTCCATGTGATAGAAAAGATGTAAGTTTCGTTCTCGTCGGGATTAACGGGGACTTCATTTCTGTAGACTGAGCCATCTCTTACATCATCAAGGTATGGATTCTCTTCATTGACTTCATATGTGGAAATATTTGACTCAACTGCAGACCAGTTATCTAAAAAGTAAGGGGCAAGCAATTAGGGGAACGTTCACCTAATAAGAAATCTATCTTCTGAAAATTCTAGCGATGCCATTTTCTTTCAATCATTAGGTCAAGCGTCAATATTGAATTCCCTATAACTTTCAAGGATTGTACCTAGGAACAAATGGAATTAATTGAAAACGTCGAAGCAGGACCAGCAGTGGGGTGTAGATATGGGGGCTAGTGGGGTCGGGGCCCCCTACCTCTTGACATCACGGGATGCAGTCCCAATAGGCAGGCAAGGATTGAGAATTCTAGGCTCCACAAATGACAAAATAATCGCTTTGAGAGGATTCCCATTTCATCTGTGTTATCCTAACCCTGAAGACCTTATCTTATTCTTGCTTGCTCTTGAATCTTATTCTATTTTATGAGGTATGCTTTATAAGAAACGCAAGTACTCTGGTCTCCAAATGAAAACAAATAGCATGTACACTTTAACTTAGCATCCTCATTGCAGGGGAAGACATGGAAATAGATGTTGTTGCATAACAATTCGAAGCTTAGATAACAAGATATTAACTAGATGTTACACACCAATGATGATTCTTTGGATCTGGGGCAAAATATGGCATAACTGTACAATACCCCGCACTGTCGAGTGTGACTGTAGAAGTGGATACTGGATACGCAATACGCAGTGCGAATACGGAAGTACGGAAGTTTAGTATTCTTCTATGTCATACCTATTGAGAATAGACCGAATTTTTGATGGAATACACACATTGTTTTATCGACACTAATTTTTAATGACGATTGTATTGCCATACACGTAACAAACAGCCCATTGTTTTATTGAGATTAATTGAGATTACCTTTTCATGGCAATTATACTCTCGTTCTTAGTGTTCTCATACCTCGACAATCATGACATTTAGGTTCCGTCTGCCAGGACATTCGTTTCATAGTAGGGGTTAGACCCATAAACCGCCCTAATTTTTAAGAGGCCCCCCCATAGTACCCCTGGATAACGGATTCACGAGTCAATTTTTCGTTTTTCACGCCATCACGGACTATAAAACAGCATTTTCACGATCACGTTGCAAAACAGTCTGGTTTATGTTTTTATTTGAATACCTGGCAAATACACTTCGTAGCTTTAGAATCAAATCATTGCCAAGAACTTGTGAGTCTCGGTTTGTGGTTAACTTGAAAATACGCAAGAAAGTAAGAAAAATTTACATTAACGTCCAAGACGCATCAATCAATCACGTGCTTTAAAAGTCCATTTCACGAAATAACGACCAAATTTTCAACAAATCACGCTGCACGAAGGAGTCTCTGATCACGAATTCACGAGCCAATAATATCAAAATCACGAAATCACGCGCGTAAATTAGCCAAATAACGCTTCATGTACAAATATGGGGGGGCCTCTTTTAATGGACATAATACACTCGTTCTTATATGGAAAATGGAAAT
>REGM01000014.1:536631-553402 GCA_004194415.1 Aurelia aurita | reverse complement strand
AAACTACATAAAGTCATCAAATCAACATGTAGTCATTGTCAATCTAAAGGACTAATTGATCCAATCTGTGTAGGGTCAGAAGATGAATGTCTCCAAGTGCTGCAGAGACTTGAAAAGGCTCTTAATGTTTTAAGTGAGAGCCAAAGCCAAAGCCAGGAACATGACAGTGTTGAAAGAAGAACATCGGTTGTCGGTGAAACAGATGATGAGGATGAGGATTTTACCCAAATGACGCAAGGTACTTATTTTTGCTTTGTCAGGCTCAACTATACAGCAGTAGTATATATACTGATTAAATATTCTTTGTTCAATTTATGGTTATGGTGTATTTGGAACAAAACATGTGAATAGTTAGGGTAGAGTCGCCACCTGAATATACAATGAATAGTTATTGTTATGATTTTTTGGCAGACAAGGACATTGAAGAAGAGCAGAAAAGGGTCAATGCCTTAATTCAAAAGAAAAAGCATTCAAAAAGTCAACATGAACTTCAAAATAAGCAGGTAATAATGATACAAGAGAGTGTATATGCATATAGGGATCATGGGGCAATTCTTCTTTGCAATTTGCTAAACCTGAATAATTTCCTTGGTGATTTTATACAGATTTCAGATTTCATTAACTCAAAATAGCCTAATACAATTTTAAACAAAATAGTATAGGTTACCAGCTACTTTAAGAATTTAATTACTGCAAAAAAAAAAACAAGAACAACAAACATAACATTATAAACTAAAGGGAACCAAAGTAATTGATACAGACACGACACAAAGGAGCAAGGATGAAGAATTACCTTTTATCTTTTTACATATATATATACTCTTTGATTCGTACTTGACATGGAAAATTAATGAGTGACAAAATTATCACTTTGATAAAATATATATATATATATTGAAAAATATGTTTCCCGTCATTGCTATTCGAATAATGATCAGATAACCGCATAGCTATTATTCGACCTTTGGTGGACAGGCCTAAGTACAAGCCTTGCGCGCATTAACATGGTTTTCCTGCCTAAGAATTCTCAAGAATTCTCAAGAATATTTTTAATCTATTAAGAATTCTTGTTTGAAAGAAATTATCAGATAAATCGAGAAAATTGAAAGTTACCACCGCCAGGAATCGAACCACGGATCTCCTGCTTTCTGGGCAAGCGTCTTAACTACTAGACCACAGAAGCTTGTTTTAATCTCCTTGATTGTTTAAAAGATTTATAGTCTTTCATGTGACTCAAGAACTCTTATCAGAATTCTTTAAAATTCTTGAGAATTCTTGTCATGTTAATGTGTGCAAGCCCTGTACCCTATATACTTGTCAAATTATGGTAAACAATCTATCTTTACAAGGGAATCGCCACCTTGGGCGTAGGGTTGCAAATATTTGTATATATAATTTGACCTGAACTTCAAATTGCTTTCAGGGCTCCAGTTGCAACCATGAGCATGAAATAAATTTATTAAAAATTCAGATGACAAATATGAACGAGAAACTCTCACATGTTTTAAAGCTGATGCAGCAGAAGCCATCACGTGAATCTCCACCTTGTGCTAAGACCCCTCGGATAGAGGTAACATTCCTTGTTTTCAGATTACATTGTCATCTAAATGTTTGGGACACAATAGTTTTGGACATATTTTGAAATATTAGGGAATTGTTCACAGCTTATTTTGATGATACCTTGAAACTGGACTTGAAATTGGTAATAATTTTACAGAAACAACCTACAGTAATTCTAATCAAAGATTGATGTTGAATGCTTCTTGAGATTTTATATTTGGTTCTCATATCAACATTGAATGTTGTGAATAAACCTACCCCTCTCTTTTAAGCCCCTCTAATGCCTATGTATCTTAGTATATAGACAGTGAGGCATTCGTAGACACATTACTTAGTTTCATTTAGTAATGTCTACATTCATCTTTAACAGGAGGATCAAGTAAATAACCGCAGTCTGCTTGGAGATTCGCCAGCACAAAATAATAACATTGGATCATTTGTGAGTTGAAATTTTTTCTGTTAACTGTCAAAGTGCCACTATGGTGTGAATATTTTTATACTTCAAATCAAAATACCTTTATAACAGATATATACATGATAAATTTCCAATTTCTTGCTATCATACTCCAAACCAGAGGTTGTTTTCATCAAAAAGGCACCCTTCATTTGCATCGAAAGATTATTACAATTGACTACTTCTTAACTAACTATTAACTAACTATTGACTACTTCTTAACTGATTATTAAAAATTGACTACTTCTTTAAAACTTAACTTATTTTGAACCCTACATCAACAATAAGAAATTAAAGCCTTCTGTCCCCATGTTTCCAATGAGTGCCAGGAAGTTTAGCGTACTCCATTTGTTAATATATACTCAGAAAATAAACTTTGTGTCAACTGATGATTTTCACCAAAATATTGAGAATAACTTGATATACAGTACTTGCAACACCATTAGCTGGAGTGGCAATGTTATACAGCATTAGCAACCCTGGTATATAAATTGGACCATGCTTGCCTTTCAGTTATATCTTAATCTTCTATTGTTATATTGCAGGTCTATGGTGGAGTAGACCTACTTGCTAGCAATTGCCCAGGCAAGCCAACATTGTTTGCAACACAGAGACTATCAATGATTTTTACAAGAAAGGAGCTGGAGGAAAATACCATTGATCCAAAAGAGAAAGTGGAAAAGGTGCTCTTGATCCTGATCGAATTAAACTTATTTTCGGTGAGCATGACACTATATATTTTCCGTTTATATAAATATTAAGGTCTTCGTTTGGAAAATTATTGGTTTGCAAAAATATGCGATGATATTATGAAATCCATGTCACCTCCTTCTCTTCGTTGTCATTTTTATTTGCCTGAAGAAATGACCAATTGCCATTTCAGGTTTTGTCCATTATTGTCACTATTATTGACTCAGGTCCTTTCACGTCATTTAGGATATCATTGTTAGTTTGTTTTATCTTCAAGTGGGCTTGAGAGTCATGTTATTTCTTTATGTTTCAGATGCACTAAATGCTGTTTATGGTGAGCAAAAAGTGCAAAAGTGGAGGGACAGCATCATCAAAGCAATGAAGCAAAAATGTTTGGACAAATTAAAGACAAAAAGGAAAATTGAACATTTTGATTGACATGAGACATTGAAAAACTTCTTACTTATCCATTCACTTTCAGTAACAAATCTTGAAATATTGTTTTTGTAACCAATATCGTGAACAATTTAGATCTAGCAAATGCTGTATGTTTTTTATTACATGGACGTATTTGTTTGCAACAGGCTAGGTTTTGTTTAATTTTAAGTTTTATTGATGGTGGTCGTAGAACATAAAGCAAATGTCTGAAAAATTGACCCTTTCATGGCATTCCTACTGTATTAGATCCTGTACAAGCTCCTGCATATATTCCTGTAAGATCCGCTGTAAGATCCTAAATGATGCTGTCATATCATACAACAGATCCTATAGGATCCTGTAGGATCCTATAAGATTTTGTACAGGATCCTTATCAATCCTATAGGATCCTCTATAAGATCCTGTAGGATCCTATAACATCTTGTACAGGATCCTTTGTAATCCTATAGGATCCTGTGTAAGATCCTGTAGGATCCTATAAGATCTTGTACAGGATCCTTATCAATGCTATAGGATCCTGTGTAAGATCCTATAAGATCTTGTACAGGATCCTTATCAATCCTATAGGATCCTGTGTAAGATCCTGTAGGATCCTGTAAGAATTTTCACCGGGGTGTCACGCTCTTGGTTAGGCCATGCTTCCTTTCTAAGTTTTTCACAATTGTAATAGAATCAGGAAATCTGACCTTATTTATTTTCAGCAATTATGAGTTGTTCCACTTCTTCTGAGCTCAAAACCTTGGAAGCAAACAACGACGATGAATCTTCAATGTTTTCTGCGACTTAAATACAACTTATGTACAACTTATGTACGACTTATGTACAACAGATATACAGTTCAATAAAGTTTGCTGCCGGACATATGAAAAAAATTACAAGGAGCTATCTAGGCCATATGCTTGAGTTGACGTGTAGGAAGCTTATCGTTTGTAAAATGAAAACAAGGTTTATAAAACCCCAACAATAAAAATAAGAAAATAATAGTAGGTTAGTATCGTTAGTAGTGTCTGATAGTCATATTACAAATACAGTAATGCAGTGCATGAAAATATCATTTTATAATATAGTTTGAAAAATAGATTAATTCAACTCTAAAAGGTATTTTTTCAGTTTTTTGTGAAGGATGGCTTGTTTGATAACTTTTTTATTAGCAATGGCAGAGAATTCCAAATTCTGACTCCTTCATAGATAATTGACCTTTGTTTGTAATTTGTGGAGACCAAAGGGAAAGAGAAGTTGTCATTTGAAGATTGCCTTGTTTCGTGATGGTGACGTATGTTTGTTTTGATGAACAGGTCATTAAAAATGTCATTACCGTTTTCATGATAAATATCAAACATAAATTTAGCAACTTCAAGTTTATACATGTTATCAAAATTAAGTAGATTATATTTTTTAAATAATGGTTCACTATGAGCTTGGTATTTAGCAAAATCAATAACTCTAATTGCTTTACGAAGACTACATTTCAATGGTTCCAAATTAGTTTTATAAGCACTACCCCAGTTCAGTATACCATAAAGTATGTGAGACTGAATAAAAGAATTGTAGAGTGCACATAGTGTGTTTTGAGGTACCAGGTGTCTTGTTGTAAAGTAAGCCAATGCTCTTTGCGATCTTAATATTTAGGTGCTTGATATGCTGTTTCCAGTTTAACTGTTTATCTATGATTTCGCCAAGGTATTTAGTATAATCTTTTTGCTCTAGTTTTCATTATCAATCTGAAGAACAATGGATTTATCAGTCTTTTTTTGATGTGGATTTATAATCAGAAAATTGGATTTTGATACATTTAAGGAAAGTTTATTGGCCAATAGCCAGTCAGAAATATTTGCTAATTCTGAGTTTACAGTTTGCTCCAATGTTTGTAGATTTTTGTGTGAAAAAAGAAGACTAGTGTCATCTGCAAAGAGGTGAAAATCCAGTTTTTGTGAGGAAACATAGAAATTATTGATGTATAGCAAGAAGACTAAGGGGCCTAAAACGCTTCCTTGTGGAACTCTGCAGTTAATAAACAGATTTTTTGGCTTATTATAATCAACGAAACGAAATGAAACGAAACGAAATACTGCGAAATGGAGCGAAACGGAATATGAAGAAATAGAGCGAAATACTGCGAAATATGCTTAAATTCATTAATCTTTTGAAATTAGGCGATCAATGATTGATTTAAATAAAGAACATCATTCAACTTAACTTTCGAGAGAGTGTAAAACAAGTTAGTGATTCTCTACTTACAGATAAACATGACATTACTACAACGGACATCAAAGTTTACCCTAACTTTCGTCTCTGAAACATTGACTTCAGCAAAAAGCGTCAATATATTAGGACAATCATCGAAATAGCACTACTACGAGGAAAAACAAGAACTTTATAAGAAGGAGACAAAAATATTTTAACATTTCGTTGATTATCACTTTCTTCGGGCCTAAACTCGAATTATTTGAATCAATCAAGACGTAAACGTTTCTTTTTCAGTTTCAAGGTTTAGATTTATAGAGAATCACCAAAAGAGTTACTACTACGTGAAGAAACAAGAACTTTGTAAGAAGGAGACAAAAATATTTCAACATTTCGCTGATTATCACTTTTTTTGGGCCTAAAATCGAATTATTTGAATAAATCAAAAAGTACACATTTCTTTCTCAGTTTCAAGGTTTAGATGTATAGAGAATCATCGAAGGAGCACTACTACTTGAAGAGACAAGAACTTTATAAGAAGGAGAAAAAAATATTTCAACATTTCGCTGATTATCACTTTCTTCGGGCCTAAACTCGAATTATTTGAATAAATCAAGNATAAAGTTCTTGTTTCTTCACGTAGTAGTACTCTTTTGGTGAATCTCTATAAATCTAAACCTTGAAACTGAGAAAGAAACGTGCACTTCTTAATTTATTCGAATAATTCGATTTTAGGCCTAGAAAAAGTGATAATCAGCGAAATGTTGAAATATTTTTGTCTCCTTCTTATAAAGTTCTTGTTTCTTCACGTAGTAGTACTCTTTTGGTGAATCTCTATAAATCTAAACGTTGAAACTGAGGAAGAAATGTGTACTTTTTAATTTATTCAAATATTTCGAGTTTAGGCCCGAAAAAAGTGATAATCAGCGAAATGTTGAAATATTTTTGTCTCCTTCTTACAAAGTTCTTGCTTCTTCACGTAGTAGTAACTCTTTTGGTGAATCTCTATAAATCTAAACCTTGAAACTGAGAAAGAAACGTTTACTTCTTGATTTATTCAAATAATTCGAGTTTAGGCCCGAAGAAAGTGATAATCAACGAAATGTTGAAATATTTTTGTCTCCTTCTTATAAAGTTCTTGTTTTTCCTCGTAGTAGTGCTATTTCGATGATTGTCCTAATATCTTGACGCTTTTTGCTGAAGTCAATGTTTCAGAGACGAAAGTTAGGGTAAACTTCGATGTCCGTTGTAGTGTAATGTCATGTTTATCTGTAAGTAGAGAATCACTTTAACTTATTTTACACTCTCTCGAAAGTTAAGTCGAATGATGTTCTTTATTTAAATCAATCATTGATCGCCTAATTTCGAATGATTAATGAATTTGAGCATATTTCGTCGTATTTCGCAGTATTTCGCTCTATTTCTTCATATTTCGTTTCGCTCTATTTCGCAGTATTTCGTTTCGTTTCGTTTCGTTTCGTTTCGTTTCGTTTCGTTTCGTTGATTATAATAAGCCGATTTTTTGACGTTTCACCATTCACTGAAACAGTTTGTTTTCTTTCTGTAAGGTATGATTTGAACCAAGAATGGGCGATACCTCTTATCCCATAGTGTTCCAGCTTATCTAACAGAATATTGTGATTAACTGTATCAAAAGCTTTAGAGAAGTCTAGGAAGATACAGCATGAAAAACGTTTTCCTTCAATATTCTCAACTAACTTTGTGTAGAAATCTAATATTGCCAATGTTGTTGATTTATTTTTTTGGAATCCAAATTGATGTTTGAAAAGTATTTTGTGTTCGTCTAGAAATTTTATCATACGAGAATGCATGGCCTTTTCTAGGAGCTTACTAAATATTGGTAAGATTGAAATAGGTCGATAGTTAGTAAATTAAAGTTTTGATTTGCCCTTGTGTATTGGTGTTACCTTTGCAAATTTTAGTTTTCCTAGAAAAATTCCATTTTCAAATGAAGAGTTAGCTATTGAAGAAACAGGCAATGAAATTGTGTGCCTTGCCAGTCTTATGAGTTTTACTGGTATGTCGTACGAATGATTGGCTTTAGTTTCGCCTAAATTAGCGATAAAGTCACTGATTTCTTGTGGTGTAATAGGTTGAATAAAAATGCTCCTCAGGTTTGGTGTTTTAAGATAATCTCTAAAATCCTTCGTAGCAGGTTTCATTTTGTCACAGGGGGGACACTCAAATATCCTGAAGCGATGCAAATTGAGATCAGGATTGCCGTTAAAGAACCCAAAAATATCAGATATATCTATATTTGATACAAAAAAAATATCTTGGCCATAATTTCAGTTGATTTGGACCCAAAAATATCACTTTCGGCAATATTAGAACCCAAAAATATCGGACTTACCTCCCCGTATGTGCATGTGTTGAGTGTCCCCCCTGGGCATTTTTTCAACTAGTTTTTGTGCTACCGTTGTAAAATATTCGTTGAAACAGTTGGCTATTATTTTTGGATCAGTAGTTAATTTACCATTAATTAGGAGGCAAAAGTCCTGTGATCGTTTTTTATGTTTTTGAATAATGTCATTGATACCAGACCAAACTTTTCTCGAATTGTTTTTGAATTTGTCAAAGTAGGAAGTGTAGTACATCTTTTTGCTTTTTCTTATCAAATGATTCAATAGGTCTCTGTATCCTTTATATTTTTTGTACCATGTAAGGTTTTTAGTTTTTAGGAATTTTGAATAATATCTATTTTTGACTGAAATTGATTTAAGAATACCAGCAGTAATCCACGGTTTATTTCTCATTTTATGCATTTTTCTAGAGATTTTCTTTAAGGGGACATGTTTATTGATTATTTTCAATAATGAGTCTTGACAAACATTGAATTTTCATCAGGACTTTTTTCAGCATTTGTTATATTAACGAGGTCTACTTTCCTTAAATCGCTGATGTATGAGTCAGCGTTAAAGTTACTGTAGTCACGATAGAAACTTTTCGTACCCTTAGATGATTTAACATTTAAATTTTGACAGAATATGAAGTTAGGCATATGATCTGTGATTTTAGAGGTCAGATTGCCGCTAAAAGTATCAAATTCTATTGAATTAAGAAAAATATTATCAATTAGTGTAGGTTTTTGGTTACTGACAATTTTAGAAGGCTGAATTATGTGAGGTTGGAAACAATTTGAGAGTAACAGATGTAAGAAGTTGTCGGTATATGTGTCTGTGTCATACTGAAGCAGGTTAATGTTAAAGTCACCAGTAAGGACTACGGTTTTATTTTCTTTTCTGATCTTACGTAGGACCGTGTTGGTTAAATAATCAATAAATTTATCCTCTTGTTTTTTTCTTGGATGACGATATATTACGCCTATCACGTAACTTGATTTTGGTGAAGTGGTAATTTCAATCCAGTTTGCTTCAAATTCACAATATTTTCCTACAAAGGAGTAGTCTAGGTCCTCTCGAGGTATAAATGTAATACCTTCGGAAACGAAGAAACCAGAACCACGTTTTGGACTATTACCAGTAGTACCATGATAATTCTGATAGCCAATTAAATGCAGGTTTTTAGTTGTAGCTTCATTTTCTTTTGTAATCCAAGCTTCTGAAAAGGCTATAACGTCAAAGTTATGTCCGAGTGTTGTTTGAAGGATGTCTAAATTATTGATGTTTTTATTTACTGAGCAAATGTTTTTGTGTATCAGACTAATAGGCATGTGTTTAAATGCTTTTAATTTACGTTGCAATTTATGAAATTCATGCGTCGAATAGTATTTAAAGTTACATTTGAGGTTCACATTTTCATCGATGTCATTATTTGGATTAGGATGAGCGTTTTTTAGTTCAAGTCTATCAAAGTCAAGCTCTGAAACTGTTTGGGTGAGTTCTAGTTCATTTAGCTCGTGTGTGATAGTAACACATGGACAAGTTTCATTGGAATAAAATCCCTCAGCAATTAATTCAAAATTATTTAAAGAGCTGAATGGGAATATTTTTTCACAGCAAGATGAACAATACCAATTCTTTAATATGACTTGGATGTCATGAAATTGCCAGTTTGGGAGGCGGCAACACTTTTTGTGGGTAAAGCTTTGACAATGGTGGCACGGAAGGCCTTTAGACGGATTAATTACTCGCCGGGAACACGCAGAGCAAATAGTTTTGAATGATAGCTGTTTGATAAAATCCACAGGAGGTTCATTAAATCTAACCTGTGATTCACAAATGAAATTACGAAACTTTTGATTGTCAAGACCGTCAAAAGGATATGCTTCATTAGCACATTGTTTGCAAAACCACTGTGAGTCATCATTTCCCAGTTGTATAAACTGTTTTTTTTACAATCCGCTACATTTGAAGTGGATCCAGAGGCCAAAGACGTCACAACATATCAAGGCATCCTCAGTGTCCGAAATATTTTTATCGCAAGTAGGACAGGAAATGCAATTTGTCATGTTGTTACGTTGATTTTATGCGCGAGATGTCATCGTTTATTTCTATGATAGCCTGATTCAATATTATTTGACGGAATGAATAAAGAAAGAAGCAAGGAAAAGATTAGTATCACCTAAATCATTTTTGAGTAGATGTCCTGTTCGTCCTTAATTCGCACAAAGTCTATGTCTTTCTCCTTGCGTGCGTAAATCGTCCCATTCCTTGTCCAAACATACTTCCATCCAAGTTCGTTCTTCCGTTCTTGAGCTTGCTTTAGTAGTAATTTGTTTCTTACTGTCAGCGACTCGTTGAGAAAACATCAACCTTCTTCTCTTTGTTTGACTTGAAACCGAGATCTTTTCTTTTGATTGGTTTTTCCATTTGATTCTTTCTGTTGCTCATAAAATTGACTTTCATTTTTCTTGAGGCAAATCTGCAGATGATCGCTGCGTCTTCTTTTGAGCTGATACGATGACATGCTTCAATGTCTGATTCTTCTACCGAGATGCCAACGCTTTACCAACTTTCAGTACAAGGTATATGGCGTCTTCTTCCTTTTTCTTCGGAATACCCCCGATTTCAATCATTTCACGTTGGCCATACTTTTTGAGACAGTTATGATCTTGACGAAGGGATTATTTGGTCGTGGAGATTGGCGGCTTGATCGGTAAGATTTTTGTTGTTTTCTTCTAACTTCGTATTTCGCTTGATGAGGGATTCTGTGATGGCCTTGTGGTCTTCGAATTGGTTATTTATGAATTGCATAGACTTTTCAAACTTGTCTAGCCGCTTTTCTAGTTGCTGGTAGACCTCTTTGTGCTTGATTTTAATTTCAGTTATGAGTCTGATAACCAGATCAAGTCTATCATCGGTTGATTTGCCAGTTTCTTGTTTGGTTGTGATCACGTCCATGTCCGTGGTACTCTCTGTTACTTTGCTAGCCATAGTTTGATTTTGTAAAATTTCCAGAAAGAGTCGAATAGAATTTCAATAGAACTTTATCATGCTTCAAAATGTTAAATATGTTAGTAATTAAATGAATTCATAATAATAAGCTTGCATCCGATGAGCAATCACATTTTGCGGAGCTCTCAGAAACACGTCCGCACGCCAGCTTGACATGCGCAGAACAACCTTTTAACCCTATTTTGGTTGGGGGCTTTTAACCAAATTTGCCCCCCCCCTAGTAGATTTTTTCTGATAACTCCGCAAGGTTAAAATTTACAACAATGACACTCTTTGACTTTTAGCAACTACCTATTGTGCAAGCACTCATAAAGTTTTATTGAAATATTTTGACGAATGAGGGGGAAGGAGGCAATTTTCCGGGACTGACCCTGTCAAAATCGCAAATTCTTAAATCTCAATTCTCGCGAAAAAAGTAGCAAAATCGTAATATTTTGCAAATTTCTTTTGCAGAGTAGTGTTATTGGATGTATTCTATCATAATTTTCATGCTTGGAGGGAAATTGTGCTCTAAATTTGATTTTATCTCATATTTCCTGATTTTGTCTAATTTTGCCGCTTTTCTGGACCACACAAAGGAAAATGCTGACGTGAGCAATATCTGTGGCAAATTTTAGGTTACGTTTTATATTTTTTGAAAAGTACATGCCGGGGCTATTAGCAGACCAAATCTGGTTGCTCTACCTATTATAAGTCAAGAGTTAGGTAGGGGGCTTATTTTGCCCCTCCCCCAACCAAAATAGGGTAGTTCAGATAGCCCAACCACTATAGGGTTAAACTGACTCCGTATCAAGTAATAACATCATCGCAAACACCTCTGATAGAGATATCTATGCTACAGTTGACGCCTGGGGATATGCACCTTGAGGATGACCATAATGCCAATCTGCTGTATGTTATACAAATCATGAACGAGTCTGTTAATCGTACTCATCTGTGGTAGCTTATTAAATTTCAAGATCTTAGGAGCGTATCTCAGAAGATGTCTACAGACACACAAATATTCCTATACCTCTAGCTAACATCTTCAGTTCCAACATCCATATGGGGATTATTGAGCCATCTATACCGTGCTCACGTAACTTGCTTTCCAAGCTTTCCGTTGTATAGAGGAGTAGCTGCTGCATCTGTAAACGGCAGATTTGAAAATAGAACTAGATAATATAAAAATAGAGTAGATATATAATATTAGAACATGGTATATTCTGTTTGCTAGAAGTCACCCATTGTGCAATTTTTCTTATCTTCTTTGATTCTATTTCCAAATCTAAATGCCTTCCAAGCATTTGCTCAGGCAGATAGGCAAAAGCTCCGATTTGAAGGCAGACAAAAATTTGAGCTTTCAAGGTAAATATTTCTGCTCTCAAAGCACCAGTACCAACAACGAGGTATCCATTTTCAAGGTAACTATCAAGGAGTATTTTGAGAGTGACTAGCCTTTGATTATCGCTAAATTCATATCGCTGAAGGCAACCAAATCCATATACTTTTTTGGGGACAGCTGGTGGCTGAGAACGCAAAATTATAGTAAGAGATCATATAAACATGTCAAAAACTCTTCCCAGATCTATTGAGGTCTTCTTTCAGATACTAATTGCATATACTTCAATGTTAATATTTGCTAATAAGCATGTATGGCACGCGAAAGTCACCACAATTAGATAAACCCGGTTTATCACCAGATAAACCCAGTTTATCTCAGATAAACCCACTTTATCTGTAGATAAACCCACTTTATCTCAGATAAACCCACTTTATCACAAAAACCCACTTTATCTGTTGATAAACACACTTTATCTCAGATAAACCCACTTTATCTCAGATAAGGTACTGCCTCTGCACGATGGAGATAATTTTCCGATGCCAATAGTTCTTCAAATTTATGTAACCGATCTATTCAGTGTTGTTTGCATTTTTACTAGGAACACCCATATCAGTGGACAATAATTATTAATTAAACATTATGAAAGTTTTGTCAAGTATGTTTTCATATTTCTTTGTTCTACTCAGAAAGTTTGGAGAATGCTTGTATATTTTGGTTACCATTTTGAGAATAGTATTTTTAAAATCGAAATTTAAAGATCGGCCATGTAGTCAAATTTTGGTGATTTTTCAAACAGTTTCTTTTCGGGACGGTAGAATTGAGCAAAATGTTCTCCAATTCTTTGGCGATGAAATTTCAGTCAATTTATCAAGTATTAGTCCACCTGATATTAGAAGTAAACTTGCTCGCAAATGACCAAATTTGCAGATAAAGTGGGTTCATTCCAGATAAAGTGGGTTTATCTGAGATAAACTAGGTTTATCTGAGATAAACTGAGTTTATCTCAGATACACCAGGTTTATCTGAGATAAACTAGGTTTATCTGGTGATAAACCGGGTTTATATAATTGTGGTGACTTCCGCGTGCCATAAGCATGATGCATATGAAAAGAAAACTCAAGATAATCATACTCTTTTGTATCTTTTACAGATACCGGGTGTCCCCAAAAAAACGCAACAGATTTGATCCAGGCTAGTGACAAGAATTTTGGTCGAATAAATCCCTANATGTTCCTAAAGCATTGTAGTTTCAAGAAATATAAAATAACTTTCCCATGGCATCAGCCAGTTACTTCCAATATCATTCAGTTTATCATGCTGTGGCTGTTTTTTTTTAGTCATTGGCCTCTCCGTGAAAACTTCTTTTGTTTCTTACACCTTTCCGCTGTAAGTCATATCAAACTATTCCACTCACCCCATTATTTGAATCTTCAGAAGCAGGTAGTGGTGCAAGTGCAAGGCCATGCCATTTTATCAAGTTCGATCGGCCTACTGTATCCTACCAGGCTTTTTTACTTGCAATCTTCTTCTCCCTTGTTTGCATGTCAGAAGCTGCTTATAGCTTCCTGGTGAGATTACATGTCCATTTTGTTAGAGTCTTGCTAAAGTCTTCTGTAAGCGTCTCCAGCGAGGTAGATAGCAATGCTGATTCATATCACTTCACCTCTCACAGCTAGCGTCTTCTTCTGAGAATGGCGCACCCAAACTCCATTACATTTTTCCCTCCTGCTCATTATGTTTTATCTCGTTCTGTTAGTAGCCTCGTTTTGGTTTTTGTTTTTGTTCATCTATTTGAGAATACAACATGGCACTGCGAGCACGCAAACTCAACTAGATGAATGTTTTTGGATTGAAAATATCGAAGATAACGCTTCCAAGTGATGGCAGACCTCTTAAAAAGTGCCTTGAATCCACCGACCCTCGATTTGTCAGTGGATCGCTATGCTGCATGGACTACTTGGAGACAAAAATGGAGTGACTGCACATTATTGACAAAACTAACGGAGCAATCGAAGGAACACCAATGTGCTCTGCTTCGGTACACATTCACTGATGATACAGGAAATATATATGAATCTTTTAATTTAAGCACAGACGATGCTAAAGATCCTGACAAGATTTTACAAGCTCTTGAAACTTTCTCCTGTGGAATGGTAAATGAGACATTGGAAAGGCACTTATTTAATTCAAGAAACCAAGATGATGGGGAGAAATTTGACGACTTTCTCACCAACTTAAAGATTCTTAGTAAAAATTGTAACTTTTGTGATTCTTGCTACCCGGGCTTACTACGAGATCGAATTGTGGGTGGTATTCAGGATGATAAAGTAAGACAAAGTTTATTGGCTGACAACAAGTTGACACTGGAAAAAGCAGAACACCTGTGTCGTGCAAGTGAAAAGGCTGTGGAGGGTATGTCCACCTTAAAAGGAAACAGCAATATTAAGGAGGAGGAAGTAAGTTTTGTTGATTCTAGGGGACCAAAGAGACAAGGTAAGACACAATTTTCTTCATTGCCTCAGAATGCTGCTGCACCACGTTCTCACCCCACAACAGCCAAATTGTGCAAATTCTCCTTGCGTACGCACCTTTTCGGTCGCAACAACTGCCCAGCCGCTCGTAGGCGCTGTAACACCTGCAAGCAACTTAACCACTTTTCAGGCAGCTCTGTTTGCCCTCAAAAATCTCTCTCGGAAGTAGAAGAAAGTACTCTTGAGGTGGACAATCTTTTTTTGGGGAGTGTATACCTCAATAGTGAGGATGAAGCCAAAAATGAAACAGAAAATGATTGGCAGATTCAGATGAAAACCGGAAGGGGGTCTGTCCTTTTCAAGGTAGACACAGGGACAGATGTTACTGTCATTGGACAGCAGCACTTGCCCCAGTTTGAATTATCAAGAGCAGATGTCCACAAAACTAGGAAGTCACTGAGGGGGCCCACCAACCAACAGCTACACTGCTTTGGATATATCAAAGCTTAATCTCTCTTGGGGCAAGAGAACTGCCTCCCAGATCATTTATGTATGTAAGAACATGTCTCTTGGAAAAACCAGCAATCAAAGCATTAGACATGTTGAAATTCATTGCTGAATCAGGACTCTCTTGTTGTTCATTAGAATCACAGGAGGGACAAGATATTTTGAATGAGTTCCCTGAGATATTCCAAGGACTTGGAAATATTAAAGGAGCCCCTATCCACATTAAGATTCAGGAAAACGCCACACCATACCATTTATCTACGCCACGCCACGTTGCTTTGCTTTGCCATTACTTATCCCCTCCAAAAAGAGCTAGCTAGAATGGAAGATATGGGGGTTATTCGCAAGGTTAAAGAACCCACAGACTGGTGCCACCCCATAGTACTGGTCAAGAAAGAAAATGGCAGTCTTAGGCTGTGTTTAGACCTCACACATTTAAATTCAGCTGTCAAACGTGAGTTCTATCAGCTGGAAAGTGTTGATGAAACTTTGGCCAAACTTTGACAAAGCTTGATGCGAACTCTGGGTACTGGCAAATGCCCATAGATGAAGAAAGCCAATTAAAAGCAACGTTTATAACCCCTTTTGGTGGTTTTTTCCCAACCCGGGGCCCATTTGGCCTGTCCTCCATGCAAGACATCTTTAACAAGCGGTTAGACAAAATCATTGTAGGATTACCTGGTGTAGTCAAAAGTACAGATGATTTCTTGGTAACTGGAAAGGATATGGCCGAACATGATGAGCGCCTCAGAGGGTTACTGACGCGACTCTCCCATCATGGAATTACCCTCAACCCAGCCAAATGCAGATTCCACCAAACCACAGTAGATTTTTTGGGGCACAACATCTCAGCAGCAGGAATCAGGCCACTTAGTATCAAGGTGGATGCCCTGCTCCACTTCCACACTCCGGAAAACATCACAGAGCTGCGCAGATTCTTTGGCATGGCTCAGCAGCTCTCTAATTTCACACCAGAATTAGCCAGAGCTTCAGAGCCACTACGAGGGCTGCTCAGTACAAAAAGCTCTTGGATATGGACAGCCAACCATGAAACAGCGTTTAAAGAAACAAATAAGGTCTTGGCTAAAGCGCGAATTTTAGCCCATTATGATGTAAGCAAGCCTATCAAGCTGTGCAAAGATGGAAGCTTACTAAATGGCATTGCAGCAATCCTATACCAACAGCATGGAGACCAGTAGGAACCGATAGAATTCGCTTCGTGATACCTCTCTGATGCAGAGAAAAACTATCACAATATTGAAGTTGAAATGCTTGCAGTCACCTGGGGTTGTGAAAAAATGTCAAAATACATCCATGGCCTCCACCACTTTGTCATACAAACTGATCACAAGCCTCTAATACCTATCCTCAATTACAAACCCCTTGCTGAGATGACACCACGCATACAAAGGATGCGTATGCGTCTACTAAAGTTTAGTTTTACCGCTGAATATGTAAAGGGCAAAGACCTTGCCGATGCTCTGTCCCGGGCACCCTGGTCTGAGGCTACCAAAGAAAATGAAGTTGTTGAACAAGAGATAGCTGTACATGTTTTTTTTTTTTTTTTTTTTTTTTTTTTTTTTAATTTAAAAATTTTAAAAAAAAAGGTACTTAAAAACTACATTTTAACTACTTTACAACACTACCAAAACAATACCACCGGGAGCAAAAGAAAAAGACTACCCTGTGGCAATTACATAAAGAAAATGCTATTAAATTAAAATTAAATAAAAAAATAAAAAAAATACACATAAAAGATTAAATA
>REGM01000014.1:522815-535498 GCA_004194415.1 Aurelia aurita | reverse complement strand
AATTTAAGCCCAGAGGATGCTAAAGATCCTGACAAGATTTTACAAGCTCTTGAAACTTTCTCCCGTGGAATGGTAAATGAGACATTGGAAAGGCACTTATTTAATTCAAGAAACCAAGATGATGGGGAGAAATTTGACGACTTTCTCACCGACCTCAAGATTCTTAGTAAAAATTGTAACTTTTGTAATTCTTGCTACCCAGGCTTACTACGAGATCGAATTGTGGGTGGTATTCAGGATGATAAAGTAAGACGAAGTTTATTGGCTGACAACAAGTTGACACTGGAAAAAGCAGAACACCTTTGTCGCGCAAGTGAAAAGGCTGTGGAGGGTATGTCCACCTTAAAAGGAAACAGCAAAATTAAGGAGGAGGAAGTAAGTTTTGTTGATTCTAGGGGACCAAAGAGACAAGGTAAGAAACAATTTTCTTCATTACCTCAAAATGCTGCTGCACCACGTTCTCACCCCACAACAGCCAAATTGTGCAAATTCTGCTTGCGTACGCACATTTTTGGTCGCAACAACTGCCCAGCCGCTGGTAAGCGCTGTAACACCTGCAAGCAACTTAACCACTTTTCAGGCAGCGCTGTTTGCCCTCAAAAATCTGTCTCAGAAGTAGAAGAAAGTACTCTTGAGGTGGACAATCTTTTTTTGGGGAGTGTAGACCTCGATAGTGAGGATGAAGCCACAAATGAAACAGAAAATGATTGGCAGATTCAGATGAAAACCGCAAGGGGGTCTGTGCTTTTCAAAGTAGACACAGAGGCAGATGTTACTGTCATTGGACAGCAGCACTTGCCCCAGTTTGAATTATCAAGAGCAGACGTCCGCAAAACTAGGAAGTAACTGAGAGGGCCCGCCAACCAACAGCTACACTGCCTTGGATATATCAAAGCTAATCTCTCTTGGGGCAAGAGAACTGCTTCCCAGATCATTTATGTATGCAAGAACATGGCCACATGTCTCTTGGGAAAACCAGCAATCAAAGCATTAGACATGTTGAAATTCAGTGCTGAATCAGGACTCTCTTGTTGTTCATTAGAGTCACAGGAGGGACAAGATATCTTAAATGAGTTCCCTGAGATATTCCAAGGACTTGGAAATATTAAAGAAGCCCCTATACACATTAAGATTCAGGAAGACGCCACACCATACCATTTATCTACCCCACGCCACGTTGCTTTGCCGTTACTTGAACCCCTCCAAAAAGAGCTAGCTAGAATGGAAGAAATGGGGGTTATTCGCAAGGTTGAAGAACCCACAGACTGGTGCCACCCCATAGTACTGGTCAAGAAAGAAAATGGCAGCCTTAGGCTGTGTTTAGACCTCACATCGTTTAAATTCAGCTGTCAAACGTGAGTTCTATCAGCTGGAAAGTGTTGATGAAACTTTGGCCAAACTCGGAGAATGTAAAATTATGACTAAGCTTGATGCGAACTCTGGGTACTGGCAAATGCCCCTGGATGAAGAAAGCCAATTAAAAGCAACGTTTATAACCCCTTTTGGTCGATTTTGCCCAACACGGGGCCCATTTGGCCTGTCCTCCATGCAAGAAATCTTTAACAAGCGGTTAGACAAAATCATTGTAGGATTACCGGGTGTAGTCAAAAGTACAGACGATTTCTTGGTAACTGGAAAAGATGTGGCCGAACATGATGAGCGCCTTAGAGGGTTACTGAAGCGACTCTCCGATCATGGAATTACCCTCAACCCAGCCAAATGCAAATTTCGCCAAACCGCAGTAGATTTTTTGGGGCATAACATCTCAGCAGCAGGAATCAGGCCACTTAGTACCAAGGTGGATGCCCTGCTCCACTTCCGCACTCCGGAAAACATCACAGAGCTGCGCAGATTCTTTGGCATGGCTCAGCAGCTCTCTAAGTTCACACCAGAATTAGCCAGAGCTTCAGAGCCACTGCGAGGGCTGCTCAGTACGAAAAATTCATGGATATGGACAGCCCACCATGAAACAGCATTTGAAGAAACAAAGAGAGTTTTGGCTAAAGCGCCAATTTTAGCCCATTATGATGTAAGCAAGCCCACCAAGCTGCGCACAGATGGAAGCTTACTAAATGGCATTGCAGCAATCCTATACCAACAGCATGGAGACCAGTGGAAACCGGTAGAATTCGCTTCGCGATACCTCTCTGAGGCCGAGAAAAACTATCACAATATTGAAGTTGAAATGCTTGCAGTCACCTGGGGTTGCGAAAAAATGTCCAAATACCTTCATGGCCTACACCACTTTCTCATACAAACTGATCACAAGCCTCTCATACCTATCCTCAATTACAAACCCCTTGCTGAGATGACACCACGCATACAAAGGATGCGTATGCGTCTACTAAAGTTTAGTTTTGCCGCTGAATATGTAAAGGGCAAAGACCTTGCCGATGCTGATGCCCTATCCCTGGCCCCCTGGTCTGAGGCTACCAAAGAAGATGAAGTTGTTGAACAAGAGATAGCTGTGCATGTGGATACAGTCATCGGTAATATCCCTGCCACCGAGCCCCGCATCGAAGAAATAAAAAATGAAACAAAAGCTGATGCCACCCTGCAAGAATTGATAAGCATGGTACATAAAGGATGGCCTCCCACTATAAGAGAGTGCCCCGAAAGTATTCGACAATTTTGGCATTGTCGACAAGACATAACAGAGACAAAGGGACTCATCCTGAAAGGAAGTCAAATCATCATCCCAGCAAGCTTGAGACGTGACATGTTAGATCGAATCCATGAAGGACATTTAGGCATGGAGAAGTGTAAGCGACGAGCTCGACAATGCATATACTGGCCGAACATGAATAGCCAAATAGAGCAAAAGATTCAAAGATGTGGAGAATGTACAAAGCTTCTACCCTCAAAGCCAGCAGAGCCATTATTACCACATGAATGTCCAGAGAAACCTTGGCAGAAAGTTGGCTCTGACCTCTTTCACTGGGCTGGAAAATGTATGTCATAATTGTGGACTATTTTTCCCTCTGGCCCGAAGTCTACCTATTAGGAAGACCTGACTCACCCAACGTAGTGCATGCAATCAAGGAGGCATTCTCACGACATGGCATCGCAAAGGAGCTCGTGTCTGACAACGGGCCACAATATGCCTCCCGAGAGTTCAAATCCTTCAAGTCCCAATGGCAATTTGAACACACCACAAGCAGTCCACACTACCCGAGATCAAATGGACTTGCAGAGTGCACTGTCAAAGCAGTGAAGCGGCTTATAAAAAAGTGCCACCACTCCAACCAAGACATCCTGAAAGGATTGCTGATACTCCGAAACACACCAATCAAGTGCGGCCAGTCCCCCGCCCAACTACTGAAAGGTTACACCCTTAGAGATAACCTTCCTAGACTCGAAGAGGATCATTCGCCTCCGTTACGTTTCCCTTCAAAAGAAAGAGCTCAGGCAAAAGCATATCATGACAAGAAATTCACAAACGCCAGGCAGTCCAGAGAAGAGTTCCAGCCAGGCCAGGATGTTGCTATCCAGCATGAAGCAACAAAAGAATGGTCTGTCCATGGCCAAATAATACAGCAAGTCACCCAAGATCCTATGAAGTTCAGCTACCAAATGGCAGAAAACTAAGACGAAACCAATGTTTCATGCGTAAGCGTTATATTAACTTCACAGCAACCAGAAGCGTCCCAGCCAGCCTAGCAGTAACACCCCTAGAGGGAGCTGTGGAGGAACATGAAGAGGCAGAAGACAGCGACAGTGATGATGATGACACAATTCCGTACAACCAATCAGATAGTGATTCCACAGAACCACCCAGTGAGGAGGAGGATGCTGAGGATGCAGCCGCAGAAAACCCCATAACAAGATCAGGGAGAATGATCAGAAGGAAAACACCAACTGACTATGATGACTTATAAATTGTATCTATGGGAAGGGAGATGTTGGGCGTGACACTTACTCCTTATTATCATTATGTATAACCTCGTTCTGTTAGTAGTTTTATTATCATTATGTATTACCTCGTTCTGTTAGTAGCCTCGCTCTGGTTTTGTTCATTGATTTTGAGAATACAACATTGTCTATCTTGGAATTATTACGAAACAAGCAATCGTATACACCCAAGGGAACTAATTACCACGGATAAGATCTTTGTCAATTCTCATCTTTAAAATTTCTATTCAAATGTGTGCCAAAGCATGGATCCTTGTTCACAACTACTATGCTATGTCTATGAGCGAGGAGATTCCCCTTAACAGTGGGTTTGCAGTACAGGCCAAAACCCAAAAGCTCTGGTTTAGAGGTGGAGGCAAATTTGGACTTTCAAGATTAATATTTCAACTCTCAATGCACCAATGTCAACAAACAAGGTATTTATCTTCAAGTTAGACATTCTCTCATTGGACAGACAGCAGTGAGAAGAAGTAGTTGTACTTAAAAAGCTGATACAATGAAAATGAAACAGAAAATTGCAGACTTACTGTAGTGACTCCTAGACAGATAATAGTTGACGGAAACACAATTCAACTTTGAGATCACCATATCTGGTACTTTTATCCTTGGTCGTAAATAATACTGTGATTTTATTGGTTTTAGTTGAAGCGTCACTTACTTAATATAATACACACTGATGGATAAGGTGATCGGTGATCTTAATCAGTCTAAGGCAATACAAGGGACAATACAAGGGACAAATCAATTATGACAAAATTCAACTGACATACTTTCAGGTATCATATGCTGTGTTGTACTTCCTAGTCTTGAGACATAGCTATTGATTTGTTCTACTTCTTCACCACTTGTTCTGCCTGCACCATCTTGCTATCCTCCATCCCACAACACCTAGTTTGACAAAATGGGAAAGGTTTTGGGAGTCCCCAATTCAAGATTCAAGATCCGGAATTCAAGATCCACACTAATTGAAGGTCAAGAATTCAAGATTCACACTAATTCAAGATCCGGAATTCAAGATTCACACTAATTCTAGATCCCGAAATCAAGATTCACACTAATTCAAGATCCCGAAATCAAGATTCACACTAATTCAAGATCCCGAAATCAAGATTCAAGATCTAAGTGATCTTTGGCGCAATAAGTGATCTATGCAAGTGAAAAACTTAGATAAGCTGCACTGGGTGGAGCCATAACTAGACAATAAATCTGTTTTTTGCATTTGCCAGATGAATAAAAATGGAAAGTTACATTGAAATATGGTGTCCAAATAAACTGGACACTAGCAATACCGTCCACCGGCTCAATATCTGATTTTCAGCCCTACTGAGTGAAGGCCGATACAAGAATTTTTTTACAAGAAACTGCTTATAATAAACTTAACTCTCAGATCACCAAAAAAGTTAAGAAACTCCAGTCCTAGGAAAATATAACTTAAGAAACTATTTATTTTAATAAAGGAAATTCTTAGCATATTTTGACTTTATTTTGACTTGTTTCCTGTAGGATATTAACTCAGAAGGTACTTGAGTAATGTCTAAACACTGGAAAGGCTTTGTTTCGAAATGTTCACGAGGGCACAGCTAGTAAACATGAAGATTGCTATAAAACCTTTAAGAAACTCTCAAGAAACTCTGAGTCCCGCTCTGAGTACTGAAAATCTGATAATTTTAAGAAACTTTCTAGTACTGGCTAAAATTCTTAGTTTCTTATAAAAAAAATACGTGTACACTTAATTTAAATTTTTCATGTTCTCTCATTGAAATAACAACTAAAAGATGTACTCTGTGTGCTAATTTCAGCTCCATATATATTCTTTTCATCAATAGGTTTTTAAGTGTTTTAAAGTGTTTTTAACTTAGAAATTCGTTGCATTTGGCTCCCTTGGCTCTACTGAGTGGAGGGTCACACACCAGAGATGTTTCTTTCCTTTTCAGTGAAATTACTAAGCTCTTAAAGATACATTGAAATATGATGTCGACTATTCCGGATGTTTACAAATAGCGGACAGCGATAAGGTTTCTTGTATGGCCAATGCATTAATTCTTGAGGGGGAGCATGCCTAGGCCATACAAGAAACCTTATCGCTGTCCGCTACTTGTAAACATCCGGAATAGTGGATATCATATTTCAATGTATCTTTAAGAGCTTGTCCGGTGCACAGAGTGGTCTATTGGTGCACAAACCGGTGCACAAAATAATATCTATCATTGAAAAAGAAGTTGTAATCAATCAAACTTGATATATTTCAGCAAATCAGTTCCCTGACAAACTGCCTTTTTTGAAGGAGAAGCAAAATTTGGTGCGTTCTACGCCATTCTAAACGTTATAGATCCAAAATTTTCCGGGGGAGCATGCCCCCGGACCCCCTAGATGAATGCGCCTCCGGCGCACGGCTAGTGTAGAACGCAGGTCTGCAGGTTGGTAAAACGCAGGCTTCCAGGTTGGTAAAACGCAGGCTTCAGGTTGAGGGTCAGTGGCTAGAGGGGAGCGGCCTGCTACTCAAAACCAATGATGTCATCACTTAATCCTTATTCGTGCAAATGGCTAGTATTGGATTGGAATCGTGGCTACAAAGGACCGGTTCTGCTGATCATATATTGTTCTATTTAAATGAAAATAACATAACTTAGGACTTCTTGCTTTATTCAAAGAGGGCAATGTTAACAATTCTTTCATCTTTCTTTTGTTGTCTTCCTCGCATTTATTGAGTGGTGTCCAAATAGTGGCATGGGCTCATAAAAACTTCGTTGTGAAATGTTTGCAAGGGCAACACGTATTTTCTGATCGCTAGAAACAAGAGACTCTAGTGGTGGGAAAAATTATTCGAGGAACTATTTATTTTGGTCAAGGAAATCGTTAGTGTTATTTTTTTTACTTTATTTTCACTTGTTTCCTGTATCATATTACTCGGAAGGTACTTAAGTAATGTATAAACATTGAAAAAGCTTCGCAAATCTTAAAGGAGAAACAGAAAACTGGGGAAAATTGCCACGAGATTTTGAAAAGCTTACGTCTTGAGAGCAGTTGCTGTTGTTGTGTCCACCATAACTTTGATTTGGACTATGTTTGGACGTATTTAGCAAAGCATAACCCCAAAATTAAAACTCCTTAATAAGGAAACCAGATGTTTTGCTTGTTTCTTATTAAATATGGTGAACGGTAGACTTTGGTCATTTCAAAGAAAATCGAGCAATTTTTTTAAACCCAAATCGAACTGTCTCCCTAAGCCCTGATTTTCGCCGCAGTAGCACCTTTTGCAACAGAAAAGTTCCACACGGGGAAGAAATTGCATTTTTCTTTTCTTTTTGCACTGAAGCAGTCGATTATCTGCAACTACATTTTAACATAAAAATCTTTAAAGACGTTATGGCATAACTTTTTCCAAAGTGAGTCACATTGACATAAACAACTATTTCCATACAAATCTTTAAAGACGTTAATGGCATAACTTTTTCCAACGTGAGTCACATTGATATAAAAAACTATTTCCATACAAATCTTTAAAAACGTTATGGCATAACTTTTTCCAAAATGAGTCACATTGACATAAAAAAACTATTTCCATCAAAGCAATGATTTTACCGACATTCCTCTCAATGTCGCATAGGAGCCCTCAGAATATTGCCAAGCCAAGATCTAATTAACTTTCTTTATAACATGCCTCCTTCCTCAAAAACACAACACACACAAATATTAGCACGGCACCATTGACCATTAGCAGTTCGGAAAGCATCCAAACACAAAAGGCAAAAGTATGCACTTTCATACAATGTGTGTAAATCTTTCACAACCATAGAAACCAATCAGATACCATGAACTCGGAGCTGCCAGCATGTGTTCCTCTCAGTGAAAAAGGGCATGCTTAGCGACATTTGACTTTTTTTCACCCCATTTTAGTCCTACCGTTCAAAGTCAACATTTTATTGAGGTCATTCTCTGGTGAGTCCCCCACTTCCAAATTACCAGAAGATCGTTGATCTATTTCCCTCTGTTCCAAGTCCCCTTTCTTTCTATCCTGATACTATAAGAAACTTGGGTCTGGGCCTTGCAGTAGGGTTTCTTGATTTAGCAACCAATTCTTATAGGAAAATCTTCTTACAGAGTTTGAAGTTTCTTAATTTGAATAATCTAGCATAATTCAAAGAGGACCGCTTTCGCTCTTGGAAGCCAGAGAATTAAAAGAAAGTACAAATCATAAGCAAAACCTATATTTCTTACAATTATTTGGGTTGGTAATATCCATATTTGTTTAAAAATATTTTTTGAATAGCAAGCCGCTCGCCTCTAGCCACAGCCCCTCGACCTGAAGCCTGCGTTTTACCAACCTAGAAGCCTGCATTTTACCAACCTGCAAGCCTGCGTTTTACACGAGCCGTCCGGCGCATGCGGGTGGCTGCGCCACCCGGTGCACAACCGTTGGTGCACAGCAATTGTTGACAATTATGCTGTCCGGTGCACAGAAATCTTACATTCCATACTGGCTCAGTAGAGCCAAGGGAGCCAAATGCAACAAATTTCGAAGTTGAAAACAGTTAAAAACAGTTAGAAACACTTAAAAACCTATTGATGAAAAGAATATAAATGGAGCTGAAATTAGCACACAGAGTACATCTTTTAGTTGTTATTCCAATGAGAGAACATCAAACATTTAAATTAAATGTATATACATGTATTTTTTTTATAAGAAACTAAGAATTTTAGCCAGTACTAGAAAGTTTCTTAAAATTATCAGATTTTCAGTACTCAGAGCGGGACTCAGAGTTTCTTGTGAGTTTCTTACAGGTTTCATAGCAATCTTCATGTTTACTACCTGTGCCCTCATGAACATTTGGAAACAAAGTTTTTGAAGCCTTTCCAGTGTTTAGACATTACTCAAGTACCTTCTGAGTAATATCCTACAGGAAACAAGTCAAAATAAAGTCAAAATATGCTAAGAATTTCCTTGGCTATCTTTAAAACGGGGAATGGGGAACGGTTTTATATCATTTATTTTGTTTAAAGTTGGCAACTGTACCCTCCTCTTGAGGGAGTGCATACCTTCCTCGGATGCAGACTTCCCCTAGTCCATCCCTTTCAATTTATAACCCCTGTATCATTTGCTTTGGTCTTCAGATCTCATGACTTCCTTGCGGCACAATTTTTGAAGCCTTTCCAATGTGTAGACATTGCTAAAGTACCTCCCAAGTAATACGATCCAGGAAACAAGTGAAAATAAAGTAAACTATATGCAAAGGATTTCCTTTATTGAAATAAATAGTTTCTTATTTTTTTCCAGTACTGGAGTTTCTTCCTATTTTGGCGATCTGAAAATTGAGTTTCTTATAAGCGGTTTCTTTAATAAAAGTACTTTTTTACAAGAAGCCAAGAATTTGAACCAGTACTGAACTTGTTTAGAAATGTTCAGATTCTGATTGCTCGGAGTTTCTTACAAGTTTCTTACGAGTTCCATAGTAGTCTTCATTTTTACTTCATGTACCCTCGAGAACACTGCACAACAAAGTTTTTTTAAAGCATTTCCGATGTTTAGACAGTACTCAAGTACTTTCCAAGTGATATGATACATAAAAACAAATGAAAATATAGTCAAAATATGCAACGGATTTCTTTTATTAAAAACAAATACTTTCCTAAGTTTTTTTTCCCAGTACTGGAGTTTCTTAATTTTTTGGCGATCTGAGAGTTGAGTTTGTTATAAGCGGTTTTGTTGTGGGCGCTAATCATTCTTGTCTTTTTGAAACCAGCAACACACAGTCATGGTAAACAATTAAACAGTTAAAAAAATTAAACAGAACCAGCTGTTAATGAGAACAAAATAATCAAGAGATAACCGATCATATAAATTCATATGTAAATACTGCAATAAGGATACCGTACTCGATTCAAACTCAACCATCGCGCGTGTAGGGTTTTGTATCGTTCAGAAATATATGGTTTTGAAAGGGACTTGCGAAAAGTAGCCCCTATACATCTGCTACAAACAGTTCGTTGTTGCAGCAAAAATGATAAAGCGATCCAAGGATACATCATTTGGTAGAATGACGGTTCATCTAATTTGTCTGATGCGTGTGTTTCACTGTTTAATTGTTTAAGTGTAGCTTGCTCAGTTTCATAGCATTAGATAAAACTTTCCAACAATCTTGAGTCCTTCTCTTACTTTGAGTCTCGGGCCCACAAAGGATTGTATTCCGCTAGGTACGGGAGGAAAATGGAAATGGGGTTGGAAATTTGCACTAGCCAGCAGTTGGTAGAGTCCAGTTAGAAGTGGGGAGCCACTCGCATCCATCTAGTTCCCACAATATGCCAGAACCACGTGTTTAACATGACTATGTGTTGCTGGTTTCAAAAAGACAAGAATGACTAGTGCACGTAATAAAATGAAAAATTACAAGAGTGCTTGTACAAGTATTTTTTATAAGAAACCGCTTATAAGAAACTCAACTCTTAGATCGCCAAAAAGTTAAGAAACTCCAGTACTGGGAAAATATAACCACAAGAAACTATTTGTTTTTAATAAAAGAAATCCTTTGCACATTTTGACTATATTTGCACTTGTTTCATGTATCATATTACTCGGAAGGTACTTGAGTAATGTCTAAACATCGGAAAGGCTTCAAAAACTTCGTTTTGAAATGGTTGGGAGGGCACAGGAAGTAAACATGAAGATTGTTATGGAAGTCGTAAGAAACTCGTAAGGAACTCCTAGTACTGAAAATCTGATAATTTTAAGAAACTGTCAGTACTGGCTCAAATTCTTAGTTTCTTACATAAAAAATACGTGTATATGCTTAGATTCCCGTTAAGAAACTATTTATTTTAATAAAGGAAATCCTTTGCATAGGTTACTTTATTTTCACTTGTTTCCTGAATCATATTACTTGGGAGGTACTTTAGCAATGTCTACACATTGGAAAGGCTTAAAAAAACTGTGCCGCAAGGGAGTCATGAGATCTGAAGACCAAAGCAAATGATACAGGGGTAATAGATTGAAAGAGATGGACTAGGGGAAGTCTGCATCCGAGGAAGGTATGCACTCCCCCAAGAGGAGGGTACAGTTGCCAACGTTGAACAAAATAAATGATATGAGGCTGTTCCCCGTCCGCCGTCCCCCGTCCCCCGTTTTGAAGATAGCCGAATTTCCTTTATTGAAATAAATAGTTTCTTAAGTTATATTTTCCTAGTACTGGAGTTTCTTAACTTTTTGGTGATCTGAGAGTTGAGTCTCTTATAAGCAGTTTCTTATAAAAAAAATTGTATCAGCCTTCACTCAGTAGGGCTGAAAATCAGATATTGAGCCGGTGTACGGTATTGCTTAGTGTCCAGTTTATTTGGACACCATATTTCAATGTAACTTTCTTTTTTTATTCATCTGGCAGATGCAAAAAACAGATTTATTGTCTAGTTATGGCTCCACCCAGTGCAGCTTATCTAAGTTTTTCACTTGCAAAGATCATTTATTGCGCCAAAGATCACTTAGATCTTGAATCGTGATTTCGGGATCTTGAATTAGTTTGAATCTTGATTTCGGGATCTTGAATTAGTGTGAATCTTGATTTCGGGATTTTAATTAGTGTGAATCTTGATTTCAGGATCCTGAATTAGTGTGAATCTTGATTTCTGGATCTTGAATTAGTTTGAATCTTGATTTCGGGATCTTGAATTAGTGTGAATCTTGAATTCCGGATCTTGAATTAGTATGAATCTTGAATTCTAGATCTTGAATTAGTGTGAATCTTGGATTCCGGATCTTGAATTAGTGTGAATCTTGGATTCCGGATCTTGAATTAGTGTGAATCTTGGATTCCGGATCTTGAATTATTGTGAATCTTGGATTCCGGATCTTGAATTAGTGTGAATCTTGGATTCCGGATCTTGAATCTTGGATCTTGAATTAGGGGCTCCCAAAGGTTTTTACTGTTGTTGATGCCAATATGCTACATCCGGTAAGACTGTAACAGTACCAGAAACATTGCAGGGCAGGGCAGTGGAGCTGTTGTTTGGAATGAATTGCAACGTTGTTCCCTACTGTTTGCGAACAACAAATCAAACTTTGGGGAGCAATAGCACGCACTTACTTGTTCTATCAACTTTTCCACCACTGAACGTGTTTGAAATAATTCTTATAAAAATTCTAGCAAAAGCCCATTGAAAAACCTTACCAACCTTAGCATGCATAACTGATAAGGCTGGCAGCATGTTTTCCGCTAATTTTGTGTCCATTCGCTTCATCCATGGCCAGTATTTGCACATTACATCAGACCACATGAACTTCACACCCTTAGGCGACATGAAAAGCTTTTGAATGTATAATGCATATATGTGTACATTGAGGCAATTTGCCTTAATGTAAGTTTAAATTAGGGAACTGTGAGTTGGGCCTAAGTTGCAATACGCTTTGGTATTGCCTCATACCTTGTCAGGTCATTCCCATGGCAGTCACGGGGATACTCCCCCACAGAAACCATGTGTCATAATTGGTTCCTTTGTATCCTACGCATTGGGGTTCGTAGTTTCCTATTTCATAATCCTTGCACGTAAGCATCCTTCAACCAATCAAAATTGGGAACGTATTTTATGGCGCGGCATAGGGGTAAAAAATGGGTCGTCGTAATGGTGGGTCTTTGTCACTCTACGGCCCTGCTTTCTAGAATGCATCGTCGAGCTGAATTACGACCATGCATTCTAGAAAGCATCGTCGAAAATTACGACCATGAATTGTAGAATGCATCGTCGCACCGACATTCACACTACAGTTAGGGGAAAGCGGCGTCGTA
>REGM01000014.1:506670-518754 GCA_004194415.1 Aurelia aurita | reverse complement strand
GCATATCCTGTTGCCTTGGATAGACATATGAAGGACTGGGGCCATTTGGATGCAAAAAGTTGACCAGTACCTCTTTCCTATGAGCATCAACCTGGTTTACATGTGCAAGCCACCACATTCCATCATATTCTACAGCAAAATATCCCCTTATTGCCCCCAGCTCTAATTCTTGCACAACTCCTTGCTGCACTATGGTTACGATTCGTGACTCTTTACTGTCACTGTAGCTTCTAACTTCTAATGTTGATGTGTTAATTGGTATAAAACTATGAAGTTTTGGAGTCCTAGCAATCGTCTTTGCTTGTAAGAAACGAGCACGAAGGAATTCCTCCTCTACGTTCCAGTCATCTCCTGTTACAAATTCAGCATTGTTACCATGCAGGTTTGACTGAATGAACTCAAACAACTTCTGTGGTGTTAAGATTTCATCTTGATAAGGGCGCTGAAGGCTGGCCTTTGTTGCTTCCCGTTTTATAGTCCCCCCTATACCGTCAGATGGTCCTTTTCCATGGCTCATTGCGAAAGAATGCCACTGTGTGCGAACTCCAAAATTATTATGATGAAAGCAAAGGTTTATTAAGTTCTTTAAATTCTTGTATTGTCCACCACAGCCATCGGAGAAATATATCACTTTCAGTACATTTTGAAAAATAGCTTTGAGGTAGTTAATCAGGCGTTTCTGAAAAAGGTAAACAGCTACAGTGTCATGGGTATTACAGTCGGAAACAAGAACAAAATTTCCATGCTTTATTTCATCAGCCTCTCTGTAATAAAATACGAACGGATGAAGTGTTGCCATGCTACCGGGTGTCCCAAAAAATAGTATACGGATTTGGTCAACCCTAACGATCAGAATTTATCATGAATAAATCCGAAATCATTTTTAGAACATTACTCGGTAGTTAACTTGAACATAGATACCTTGTTTGTTGGCATTGATGCTTTGATAGTAGAGATATAAATCTTCAAAGGACAAATTTGCCACCACTTCCCAACCAGAGCTTTGGCGTTTTGGCAATATCCACAAGTTGCTTCACTTAAAATGAATAAAGTTTACTTCGGAGCTCCCTTGATGATAAGCGTCACGTGAATTATATTTTTTGAAACGCATTTGTTGTGCAGTTATTAATTTTTCTTATCCTCGTTCAAATTTGTCCAAGTCTATTGTTGACTTATTCGCTGTGCTTTAAGAATTTGCTTATGCCAAAACGCCAAAGCTCTGGTTGGGAGGTGGAGGCAAATTTGTCCTTTGAGGATTTATATCTCTACTCTTAAAGCACCAATGTCAACAAACAAGGTATCTATGTTCAAGTTAACTACCGAGTAATGTTTTAAAAATGATTTCGGATTGATTCATGCTAAATTCTGATTGTTAGGGTTGACCAAGTCTGTATACTTTTTTTGGGACACCCTGTATTATTCCAATGGAATGACTGTGCCTCGTCTTGCACAGCAAAGGAATAATTTTCAGATAAGTCGCCAATTACTAAAAATTCTCCTGGTAAAAGATTCTCTTTCACATAACTTAGGTAGCGAGCTTGCTGCTTAGCAATAAAGTCATGTCGCTTTAAGGTATCAAGCTTTTCTACGAAGTTATCTAGAATATCTTCAACTGGTTTTACAATGGTTTCAAGGTTTGACCTATCTGTGGATGTCCATTGGTTGAATTGGATTTCATCAATATCCATCTCTTCGTAGCATCTCTCCAGTAGCTCTTTCAGGGCTTCCTTACCTGGACAACATTCACATGACCCAATATGACAAGAGCACATGGTCATTGCCAAAGCATGGTCACAATGCTTTATGGCACTTCCTTGTTTGCCGTCACTGTTTCCATTTTCGAACAAGCCATCATCAATTTGACGTTGTTGTGTATAGTGCAAAGATACACATAATGTGTTCCGCAAGACCCAGCTAAGACACACTCTTTTGGGCTGAGCATTGCAAATTTGGAGAATCCAACTTTTTTTAAAGGGCTGGCAGCCTTAAACTGGTGGTATATTTCTTTCAGGTTTCCCAACACGAGTCTCTTTTGGACTTTCTTCTTTTCTCCATTCTCGAGAATGGACACCCAATCCTTCTTCCCTGGCATCAATCTACTGACATCTTCCTTATAGTAGAAGTTCCGCACTGATGCAGATGTATCGGGCTCCAATCCTTTACCTGCTTTTGGATTTGGGTTGGAAGAATGCCCTTTTCAATAGCAAGATGTTTAGCTTGTGTGGCCATTCTTTGAGAGCATCTAAACTCTTCCATTATTTTTCTTCGACTCCATGTCTTCGAAAATATTGTTAGAATTGTTATTTTTTGGCTCCTACTTGGTGTGCTGTGGTAGTTGTCAATTAACAAAGTAAGAACTTTTTGCATAGGATGATTTTCGTCATCTGATGGGGATTCATCTTCCATTTTATTTTGTAATGATGGCCCACATACAGCATCAATCTTTTGTGACAAGGCATCTTGTATTCTTTGCTTTCTCTTAGAAATGTATGATCCCTCGTTTTGGGCCTTGTACTTCTTGAATGGACTGGCTCCTATTAGTTCTAGTGACGTATTGAGGGAGCTCAGTTCAACCTCTGGCGATGCAAATGACTGATCATGCGTAAATGAATCATCAAGACCTTGCTCTTCATTTTGTTCATCATTAGATGATTCAATTGTGGCTTCAGCAGGAAGATTTCCTAACCTTTTCGGCAGTTGCTGCAAATTTTTTCTCCAATAGACACCAATGACGAATAATCATGCAGCTTTTTTGGAATGAGCAAAAGAAAATGATTGGCAAATCAAAGTCAGCTGTTAGGTTCCATCCCATGATAATTAGATTTTGCCTTTCACAAGCACAGAAATCTGCTTCTAACTTCGATGAATTTTGTGATACTTTTGAAGAAGTATTGCATTTACCAAGTCGCAGAGTTCTGAGCAACTATAAGAACTGGGTTCGACCAAAACCAGGTTTTAACGAAGAAGTAATTGTAGAATTGATGAGAAAATCAGACAAGTTTTTTTATGTTGAGCGGTATGTCGTAATTCTTTTCGATGAGATGGAGATTAAGTCAAATCTTGTCTTTGACAAACACAGTGATGAGCTGATTGGTTATGCCGACCTTGGGGATGAAGAACTTAACTATGCTGCTTTAGAAAAAGCTGACGAACTTGCTAGTCACGCTTTAGCATTCCTTATAACAGGCCTGTGTACTAATTTAAAGTTTTGCCTGGCATATTTTGTTGCACATGGTGTGACAGCTGCACAGATGTTTCTAATTTTTTGGGAAGCTGTTGGCATACTAGAGGTGAGATGCAACTTGTGGGTCATTGCTACCACTTGAGATGGTGCATCTCCAAATCGTAGATTTTAGAGAATGCATAAAATGCTTGGCGGAGATGCAGGAAATAGTGTATGCTATCACACAATAAATCTTTATGCTCGTGAAAGATTTATCTACTTTCTATCTGATGCCCCACATCTTATCAAGACAGCAAGGAACTGTCTTTATCACTCTGGGGATGGAAAATGTACCAGATACATGTGGAATAATGGGTTTTATATCATTTGGAAACACATAAGGAGCCTATACCTTGCAGATTTAGACAGAGGTCTAAAATTGTTGCCTCGATTGACTGCTGACCATGTTAACTTGTCCTCATACTCAGTTATCAGGGTAAATTTGGCAGCACAAGTCCTGAGTGCCACTGTAGCCGCTGTGTTGACAAATTATGGTCCACCAGAAGCTGCTGGGACTGCAAGATATTGTGAAATGGTTGATAAGTTCTTCGACTGTTTAAATGTTGGGAACACAAAGGAGTATTTGCGCAGGCGGAAGCAATTTCTAGCACCATACACAGATCAAAATGATGAGAGTTTTACCTGGTTAGAAAGCAAGTTTCTCCCCTATCTTTCTTTGTGGAAAGAAAGTACAGAAAGAAGGGATGGGGATTTCACTCAGAATGCTAGGAACAGAATGTTTATTTCCTGGCAGACAATGGAAGGATTCCAAATAACAACATTTGCAATGATTGAAGCTGTGAAGTATTTGCTATCCCAGGGAATGGAATATGTCCTCACAGAGAAATTTTGTCAAGATCCCATTGAAGAATACTTTGGAGGTCAGCACAAAATGGGCCGTAGATGGGACAATCCAGACTTGTATATGTTTGGGTACAACAATAATGCCCTTCATGTCCAGAGAAATATAGGTGCAAGTACAGGGAACACAAGAGGAAGACATGAGAATTCAAAGCGGTCAGCATGGACAGAAGTAGACAATGAACTAGTACCAAAACGTAAATAAAATTGAACTTAAAATATTAAAGTATAAAACGCAACCGTTTAATTTTGCAAAACGTTTTGAGTTAAAGTCTGCCTCAAATTGAGGTGTTTTGCACATAAACAGTTGTGTTTCTATATTATATTTTCTGTTTAAATGCGTTGATGGTTTGTTTACATAAAATTGAACATATTTATCCAAGCTAGCAAATTAAACATTTTAAAGATTAATTTTTAAAGCATCATAATTTAATTACATTGAAACGTTTCAGATAGGAAAATATCATACAAAAAGTTTGAGACTCTTTGGGAAATTGCACATAATTTCATTTTTTACATCTTCCAGTAAAATGGGNTTAAAGTATAAAACGCAACCGTTTAATTTTGCAAATCGTTTTGAGTTAAAGTCTGCCTCAAATTGAGGTGTTTTGCACATAAACAGTTGTGTTTCTATATTATATTTTCTGTTTAAATGCGTTGATGGTTTGTTTACATAAAATTGAACATATTTATCCAAGCTAGCAAATGAAACATTTTAAAGATTAATTTTTAAAGCATCATAATTTAATTACATTGAAACGTTTCAGATAGGAAAATATCATACAAAAAGTTTGAGACTCTTTGGGAAATTGCACATAATTTCATTTTTTACATCTTCCAGTAAAATGGGCCAAACTTGCTTATATTTAAATCAAATCGATCCAGAAGGGCACTGAATGCTTCCAGCAGAATTGTTTTTAAGGAAAACTTTATTCACCATCTGAAACTTTTCAATATTAATGTATATTTGTTTGGGTTGGAATAGACTCCAGAATACAGTATGACTAGAACCCTTGACAGACTTAAATGGGAGTTAACATTCCGCAGCATTCTGGATGGCATGGAGGACATTACGACAGAGAAATAAGGCAAGTGTTTGGCAATAATTGGGGTCGCATGTCAATCAAATCATATGTAATATTTTTATATATATATTCTTTGTAGAGCAATTGAATTGATAAGCTCCAGGGGTACAATCTCTCCTGTGGTAAGGGGGAGATGGAGCCATGCTGGTATGTGGGAGCATGGCAAAACCGCCTAACTCGGCAGACATACGACCCGATCCTAATTAACAATCTATCTAACTAACTATTCAGCGTTCTTGAAGGTGATAATGCCCTCTGTTGGCTGCTTTCTTTTTCACTGTTTGTTCTTTTTCTCTTGGTATTCTGCGATAACATCATGTTTCAAATGCATTTATCCTTCTTGCTGCTTCTTTATTTATTTGCCATGGTGTATGCCCATGTAAGCAATGAAGTTGATCCAGGATGTAAATAATACACAACTAACTAGCTGGGTAATTGATCCAGCATGTAAGTAATACACGATCATTAGCTGCGTTGCTGCAGCATTTAAATACTTTCTGATTAATGAGCTAGAACGATGTACGATTTGATCCGGCGTATAATACTACCCGATTCATTAGCTGGGTTGCTTTGCAATTGATCCATTACATCAATAATATTCCATCCATTTATCTGGGTTGCTGTGCGATTGACCCAGTATATCAAAAATATTCCTTCCCTAGCCTACAAATGAAACTAAATTACAATACACCCCTACTGTTAGAACTATCACCAGAAACCATAAAATTTCTATTAGCTGGGTTGCTATGTCATTGACCCTGCATGAACATAATACCTGATTAATTAGCTGGATTGCTTTGCAATTGATTCAGTTTATCAATAATATTCATTCCATAACCTACAACTGCAAGTAACTTACAATACACCCCTACGGTTACGACTATCATTAGCAACCATAAATATTCTATTAGCTGGGTTGCTATGTACTTGATCCAGTGTGAACATACCACTGCTTTAATTAGCTGAGTTGCTGTGCGATTGACCCAGCATATCAATAATATTAATTCCATAACCTAAAATGAAACTAAATTACAATACACCCCTACTGATACAACTATGACCAGTAACCATAAATATTCTATTAGCTGGGTTGCTATGTAATTGACCCTGCATGAACATAATACCTGATTAATTAGCTGGATTGCTTTGCAATTGATTCAGTTTATCAATAATATTCATTCCATAACCTACAACTGCAAGTAACTTACAATACACCCCTACGGTTACAACTATCATTAGCAACCATAAATATTCTATTAGCTGGGTTGCTATGTACTTGATCCAGTGTGAACATACCACTGCTTTAATTAGCTGAGTTGCTGTGCGATTGACCCAGTATATCAATAATATTAATTCCATAACCTAAAATGAAACTAAATTACAATACACCCCTACTGGCACAACTATGACCAGTAACCATAAATATTCTATTAGCTGGGTTGCTATGTAATTGATCCAGCATATATAATATATACAAACAATTAGCTGGGTTGCAGTGCAATTGATCCAGTATATAAATAATATTCAAACAATTAGCTGGGTTGCAGTGCAATTGATCCAGTATATATAATATATTCAAACAATTAGCTGGGTTGCTGTGCAATTGATCCAGTATATAAATAATATTCAATCAACTATCTGGGTTGCAGTGCAATTGATTCAGTATATATGATATATTCAAACAATTAGCTGGGTTGATGTGCTACTGATTCAGTCTATAAATCATATCCAAGCAACTATCTGGGTTGCAGTATATATAATATATTCAAACAATTAGCTGGGTTGCTGTGCTACTGATCCAGCCTATAAATCATATTCAAGCAACTATCTGCGTTGCTTGAGCAATTGATCCAGTATATACAATATATTCAAACAATTAGCTGGGTTGCTGTGCAATTGATCCATAGTATATAAATAATATTCAATTAACTATCTGGGTTGCAGTGCAATTGATCCAGCATATTAATATATTCAAACAATCAGCTGGGTTGCTGTGCAATTGATCTAATATATCAATAATCTTCAATTAACTAGCTGAGATGCTGCTCAACTGATCCAGCATATATAATATATTCAAACAATTAGCTGGGTTGCTGTGCTATTGATCAAGTATATAAATAATATTCAATCAAGTAGCTGGGTTGATGTGCTATTGATCTAGTATATAAGTAGTATTTAGCGAATTAGCTGAGTTGTAGAGCAATTGATCCAGTGTATAAATAATATTCAATCAAGTAGCTGGGTTGATGTGCTATTGATCTAGTATATCAATAGTATTTAGTCAATTAGCTGGGTTGCAGTGCAATTGATCCAGTATATATATATTATTAAATCAAGTAGCTGGGTTTATGTGCTATTGATCTTGTATATAAATAGTATTTAGTCAATTAGCTGGGTTGCAGTGCAATTGATCCAGTGTATAAATAATATTCAATCAAGTAGCTGGGTTGATGTGCTATTGATCTAGTATATCAATAGTATTTAGTCAAGTAGCTGGGTTGCAGTGCAATTGATCCAGTATATAAATTATGTTCCAACAATTCCCTGAGTTACTTGTGCAATTGATCTAGCATGTATAATATATTCATCAATTAGTTGGGTTGCTTGTGCAATTGATCCAGTCTATATAGCAATAATATTCCTTCCGTAACCTACAAATGAAACTAAATTACAATACACCCCAACTGTTACAACACTCCCCAGAGACCATAAAACTTATATTTGCTGGGTTGCTGTGCAATTGGGTCAAGCATGTATGCCCTTGGCAAGTTTTCTATGTGATTGAGCCCTGTCCTACAATTTCATACATATGAGCATCTTTTATGAGCAGGGTTGCTGAGCTGTGGCCAGCTTATGTTCAGATACTAGTCTTTAACATACTATATGTCTATACACCTTATTAAGGCTGGGTTGCTGTGTGCGCAAGCTTTACTTTTATTCTCATAATTGATTATTGCATAAGAACTTACATAGTCTAACCCTGTATGTACACCTTGTATATGCTGGGATGCATCACCATTAAACCTATCCCGTATTTCTATTTCCTGGTCTTAACCTTCTGTAGGTTCTTCCACATGATCTACTCCCAATACATCATACATGCACTGGGTTGTTGCGCCTGCTCCGGTTGCTATTGCCGATTCTTAAAATAAAATACTACTACTACCCCAATGAAGCAGGCGTAATTATGACACATGTCAAAGTAAAACTAGAACATCCCCAACAAAGGAAGATGGGGGTACAAAAATGCTTTTAAGCATGAAAAACTTTGGTGATAAGTAATCCTTCTTTTGACTGAAGCAACCCCTCTGTTACCATGGGTCTTAGCCGACTCTGTGTTATTAGGGAGGGTGGAGGGAAATTACTATTTGAACTTGCCAAATAATGCTCCGACTGGTCATGGCTGCCAAAGCCACCAAAGCTGCACCATGCGGTTAGGCCCNTGAAGCAGGCGTAATTATGACACATGTCAAAGTAAAACTAGAACATCCCCAACAAAGGAAGATGGGGGTACAAAAATGCTTTTAAGCATGAAAAACTTTGGTGATAAGTAATCCTTCTTTTGACTGAAGCAACCCCTCTGTTACCATGGGTCTTAGCCGACTCTGTGTTATTAGGGAGGGTGGAGGGAAATTACTATTTGAACTTGCCAAATAATGCTCCGACTGGTCATGGCTGCCAAAGCCACCAAAGCTGCACCATGCGGTTAGGCCCAAATCATTATGGGAACACCCATCATGCCTAGCTGTTAACCTTAATTTATTGCATATATTATCATTTAACATTCCACAGCATTCTGGATGGCATGGAGGACATTACAACATAGAAATAAGGCAAGTGTTTGGCAATAATTGGGGTCGCATGTCAATCAAATCATATGTGATATTTTTATATATATATTCTTTGTAGAGCAATTGAATTGATAAGCTCCAGGGGTACAATCTCTCCTGTGGTAAGGGGGAGATGGAGCCATGCTGGTATGTGGGAGCATGGCAAAACCGCCAAATTTCCCCAAAGCCCAGGGTGTGGCCGAGGGACTTAATGCTGTACACGCCTTAAAGGGTTGCCTGAACTATGTAAGACCCATTTCAAGACACTACTTGATCAACGACCTAAAGATTTAATCAAACTATCAGGTTTAATCAAACTATCACCTCTGCCAGGATGTTTTCAGCACCAATCTGGACACATTGATGAGAGCACTTTGTTGATTTGTGACTCTGTCTTATCCCAAATTCTGAATTGCAATTTGTTGATTGACTCTGTACTTGGAACCAACCATTTTCACAATTAATATCTGGCTAAACTTCTTTTGAGTGCATCCTGCTTGTGCCCTGCAGCTTACTGTTACTAGCTGCCCTTTTTCATGCATTCCAAGCTGGTCTGTTTTGACTATGATAGTTCGGGACTGTCATCGTCCAGCAACAACTAATTTGATAAATCTATCTTGATTCTGAACTCATTAATAAAAACTGTAGCATGCTAGAGAATAAACGTGGCTGTGCTGTTCAATACCAGATCGTATCTAAATGTATGTTGTTTATATAAGTATACCTACAGAAAAAACTGTAGCATCCATCAGGAACCCAATTTGTCTGTAGTTTGGAGAAGACACTGCCGTAGATTGATTTATGCCCATTAGGTAGCAATGTGAGCAATATCTTTCCGGTGACAAACCCCAAATTTGTCTGCAGTTCTATGCCAGTTTAATAAATAGATCATTGTTTTTTGTTGTTGTGTACCACTGGACAAGTTTGCTTAATGCCAGAAACCAAACATGGGTGTCTGTGTATAATAATGCTACTTGAGAGTATGCAGGATTTTGAGTAGGGAGCAGGGGAGGGGGTGATGAAGTAGGGACACTGTGATGGGATAAGGGGGCCAAGCTTCATATGCTTGGGGTGGGGTGGGTCGACATCCGTAGCTTAAAGGTACTCCTCCAAACAAATCTTTCCCAGAGTCAAATTTTATTTCTTCTTTACTTTTTGGTGATGTTTCTGCATGAATCATTTGTAAGATCTTTGTTTTAATTGTCTTCCTTTATTTGTGGTATAAATATTGTGAGAGAGTTGCTAGCCAACACTTCCTTTCGTAGTNCTGTGTATAATAATGCTACTTGAGAGTATGCAGGATTTGGAGTAGGGAGCAGGGGAGGGGGTGATGAAGTAGGGACACTGTGATGGGATAAGGGGGCCAAGCTTCATATGCTTGGGGTGGGGTGGGTCGACATCCGTAGCTTAAAGGTACTCCTCCAAACAAATCTTTCCCAGAGTCAAATTTTATTTCTTCTTTACTTTTTGGTGATGTTTCTGCATGAATCATTTGTAAGATCTTTGTTTTAATTGTCTTCCTTTATTTGTGGTATAAATATTGTGAGAGAGTTGCTAGCCAACACTTCCTTTCGTAGTGCTGCAGAAATTGTTGAGTCATACAGTTTCTGTGGTCTCATTCCTTGATTTGTTTTTTGTTTACTTGTGACTGTGTTATATTATGCTTCACGCATCTTCACGATCATCATGAAACTTAACCTCCTGACACAACTGGCCCTGGCCTACCACAACTAAATGGTAGTTCCAAAATGACAAATGTTCGTTAAACATTCAATAATCCAACGACACTTGTGCCTGATCTTGTCCTGATCTTGCTGTAATGGCTGCCCCTATTAAAACTTGCAAGTTAGTCAGCAAGTGCTCTTGACCAGATGAAGAATCAGAGGAACAATTTTTCCTTGTCGACAACTGCGAATTCTCTTCGACAAAGTCCCCAACAAGTCCAATAAATAATGTATATAATATGTACCAATAGTAGTTAGGCCTCATTTTGGTAGGTTTCTTTTTCACTTGTCTTTTTCATTTCGACGTGCCTGTGACATGCCCAAATGTGTTTATGTGTTTTCCAAGTTTTCCTTTTCTTGGTATTTCTCATGTTGGCTTTATTGCTTCCAAGATGGCAGTTAATTTACTATCTGAACTTGCCAAATAATGCTCCGACTGGTCATGGCTGCCAAAGCCACCAAAGCTGCACCTTGCGGTTAGGGCCAAAAGATTATGGGAACACCCATCATGCCTAGCTGTTAACCTTAATTTAATGCATAAATTGTCATTTCCTCTCCCCAGGAATCCCTCCAACTCAATCATTTTCATCAGCCCCATGAAACTGATATTGGAAAGAAACAGGGATGGGGTAAATATGATTGTTTTTGCGTCTTGTTCCGGGCGAATATCAAGCCAGAATGATGCGAAAATAAGGCGGAGAGTTCCACATAATTACTAGAAACCTTCGATTAGGCTAAGCACAACAGCAAGATGATCTTGAAAAAGACGATTAAAGATGCCAGCGAGCCATTCATGTTGTTGTTGTTTGTTGTTGATGATGCGCCACTGGATTCCCATTGCTGATATAATGCAGATAGATGAACATGGCTCATTTTAATTAACACTGATGAAGAGTGTATGGTAAATGGGACCCCAAGTGGCCCGAAGGCCTCTTGGGGGCCGATAATTGTCTTTGGAAAATATTTGTTACGCTGATTTTCCACAAGTTTTAGAACTGATCAGAAAACTAGAGCACAGACTTAAATAGTATTAGCAGACTGAGCCAAATATGGAAGGAGGAAATATGTTCCCAAATTTGATTGGCTGAAGGATGCTTACGTGCAAGGATTACGAAATACGAAACTACGAACCCCAATGCGTAGGATACAAAGGAACCAATTATGACACATGGTTTCTGTGGAGGAGTATCCCCGTAACTGCTATGGGAATGACCTGATAGGTATGAGGCAATACCAAAGCGTATTGCAACTTAGGCCCAACTCACAGGTCCCTAATTTAAACTTACATTAACCCTATTTCACATGGGGTATTTTTTGATGACATTTTGGCATGGGGGGGGCGTTTTTCGCCCCCCCCCCCT
>REGM01000014.1:492588-506442 GCA_004194415.1 Aurelia aurita | reverse complement strand
CCCCCCCTCTTTTTCTCTGAGAATACACATGATATAACAATGAGACTTACCTCAATTGTTCTTTGGACAATGGGCTTTTCAAATATAACAATGGTAATTAATTAGTCACGTGATTCGTTGCTAGGCGACCAAAAACAATGGAAAATTGGCAAATTTAGCTTCTTCACAAGAAAAATTCTATTTAAATACTTACTCAACCGATTTGAATGCAAATGGTCTTAAATGATAGAAACCATATAGTAGAATCATATTTATACCTTGAAGCAATTTTAAACATCTATTTATAGATCAATTACCACCTAATTAGCTCTCTGTTCTCTGGACAGACCATTACTGCAGTTTTTTCATAGAATTATTTCTTTTTCCATCCCATATCAACTCAATATGCATGACACAAGCAAGATAAGACTAATGTGCAACAAAAATTTCAATTCATTTACTTATTTATTCGAAAAATGACGTCATAAATGTAAATGACGTCATAGATATTCAATTTTGCTGATGTCAGCAAATAATAAAAAGTTAAATATCAAATGAAAGCTCTCATCATGATCAATCGAATGATACATGTTTCAAGTAATTCAGACTAGAAACAAAGAAGTTATGGATGTTTCAAGCTTTTTTTTGTTGACCACTCTCCAAATATGGTGCTATTGTGGTCACCTGACCGATTTTAAAACAATGAAATATTGAAATTGTAATTGGCAACTAAATTTCATTAAAAGTCACAAAGGTTTGGTTGTCATATCTAGTGTTGTTTAGGCGCAATGTAGCAAAGTTTGGTTGGGGGGGGCGAAAAATGCCCCCCCCCCATGTGAAATAGGGTTAAGGCAAATTGCCTCAATGTACACAGACAATGAAGTGTTTTGCACCTCAGAATTCCAATTAATTTTTGAGGTGAATGAGTAGAATAACAATCTAAGGTGTTCTGTTACATCATACTTAAAAAATCTAAGTTTGAAAACTAGTTTTTATTCTTGAACATGCGGATTATTGCTGGAACTTTTGATTTATTTTAGCAAAGCCTTTGACTTGACAAGTTTGTCTTTCACTTTGAATTGTTGAATGACATCCTTTGCATAGGAAAATGAACTTACCCTGACATACAACTTTATGATACTTGTTAACCCTATTAATACCGGGCTTTTTGGACCCTTGTAGTACCGGGGGCACAAAGTGCCCGCCCTTCATAACTTTGTGAATAATGTAGATATGAGGGTGAGACTTGCTACAATGGTGCACAGTAACAAAATCTACGCAAAAGGACACTTCTTATTCTTCATTACATCCATGACGTCACTATGATGTCATAATGGCGGGAAAATGCGATATTTTCTAAGTGTTGGCAAACTTAGCAATATCTAAGGTTTTATCTAATAATTCCTTTCATAATGGCTCTAGAATGTATCACAAATCATCAAGGAGCAAAAATCAGGAATATAATATCTATTTAAACTCATTGTTTATTTCATTTATTCATTATTTAGTGACACCGGTTTTTTATTCTTTCATTAAAAGCCCTAATTACTGATGCAAATACTCTAAAATGCCTTAAAATCATTTAAAACGATCCAGAGAACCATATTTGACAAAAAACATTCTTTAGTACATTTGTTATTAATTATATGACATCATAAACTTTGATGACGTCATTAATTTTAAAATTGCTGACGTCATCCAAAATGAATAAAATTATACATCATCTGAAAGCTCTCATTGAGAGCTATCGAATGGTGGTATTCTTGATGATCTCTGATCACCTTGGCAAAAACTAGACTCACCTCTTTTATTTACCACCCCACCATGTGTCGAAAAGACGTTGATCAGGTGATCAGTGTCTACCATTTTGAAAAAAAAGTTGAATTTTTAATTAGCCTATTAAATTTTAGGAAAAGTCACAAAACCTCGGCTCTTTATCTTTCGAAATGACGACACTACATCAGAAAATATTTGCCGCGGGCACTTTGTGCCCCCCCCCACGGTAGTAATAGGGTTAATAAATCAGATAGCAGTGTTTTGTTATTACAATCTGTCTCTGACTCCTCTATAACAGTATTGAAATGAGAAACGACTTCTGGGTCTTTGATGCATTTTCCCACAATCAAAGCTGTGTCAATTTTCCTTTGGCCACACATAGCAACATTTGTTCTAAAACTCAATTCAGTGACCCCAAATATTCTTCTTGGGGATGCCTTTAGATCCCATAAACCGCCACAATTAAGTGTGGTCACTAAACTTGAGGTTGGGTTATGGTCTCTTCCTGTATTTTTGTTTTCCCAGCTTTTAGAATCTGCATACAATCCTGGCTTTCCTTTGTTAAATATTTTTTTGAATTTTTGAACTTTCTAAACAAGTTGTGAAAAACATATCCACCTACAATCACTTACAAAATGGTTGAGCCACCCCAAAATATTCGGTTTTTCGCCTTTACTTTCCCCCCTCCCCCCTAGTTAATGTTGCAATACCACACAAATGTTGCCGAATCACGCCGGTCAGCTGGATCAGGTACTTTTTTTCAAGGTGGCTCAACCATTTTGTAAGTGATTGTCTGAAAATGTAGCAGCTTTAAGGGATCATAAATCAAAGGTGCTTGCTTTAAACACTGTGAAATTAACCATGGTTAAACTAATCGTATAGAGGCATACCTCTAATTTTATTTGAATTTTTAAAAGTTGTTGCAGCCTCACAGTGTCCATTGTAAAATGTGCTTATTTTCGTTATTTATCGATTATTGGCCTACTTGGTTAGGCCTCCAAATAAACAGCTTAGACGTTGGGTTATAGCAGAATAATTACTTTTCTTGCCATGGTAGAGTTTGAATTCACTTCTGGAATTGTTAACATTGGTTCGTTTGCTGACATTGGTGGAGCAGCATTGGTTTACATTCTGAGCGTGGATTCTACTAATTTTGGGTAATTCTTTGGAATCTGCCTAGTTTTCTCACGACGACTGATGCATGGGGGAACGATGATTCTCTGCTGAACAAAGAAGTTTTATTAAACGTTGCTTGGTGTCTGTTCATATGCAGGACCTTTCAAATAGATACAGCATCTACGATAACTTCTCTCTGGCTGGAAACCTATAGGAGTGCAGTTGTTCTAAATTGACCATTGTTAGGCCTTAAACTAAAGATAAATTTGATTTTCAAACGAAATCACAGCATCTTTTGTAGAATTTAGTAATATTTTCGGGTTCAAAAACTTATCTTTGTACAATTATCTTCATACTCCAACAATTTTGTGCTGTATTTGTTTCTTTGAAAGGAATTTTTTCACTTGAGCAGGCGCTGGAAATTTGAAAAATTGACGATTTCATTTCAAAGGGGCTACGTTTTCCCTTCGAAATGTGAATCAGTTCTTTTTGGAACGGACAAAGTACAATAACAAATAATTAATGATCGGTCTACTGAGCCCATGGTAGTTTGAGAGCCCATATAACCAAAGAGAGTTATTGACGTCATTGAGCGAGGGGTTGCAAACAAATCCCACCGACAATTCCCACTTTTAAAAGTTTCTTCAACGTCCAACAACCTTGATAAAAACATAAATAAAGTCACCCAAAATGTAGCAAAGGCCCGTGTGTACACACTGGCCAGATTTATACTGAATATTTGCCACTCAGTTGATGTAAAATTATGAATAACTCAACAATGCTCACTTTAAATACTACTAAAATGATTTAAGAATATTTTTTAAAGGTACAAAAAGCGATCATTGTTGGTGATTCCTTTAATGTTAGTTTCGCTGCGTAAAGTTATGTTCGTTTTTGGTCTTAGATAATAGCCTCTACTCNCCATTGTTAGGCCTTAAACTAAAAGATAAATTTGATTTTCAAACGAAATCACAGCATCTTTTGTAGCATTTAGTAATATTTTCGGGTTCAAAAACTTATCTTTGTACAATTATCTTCATACTCAACAATTTTGTGCTGTATTTGTGTCTTTGAAAGGAATTTTTTCACTTGAGCAGGCGCGGGAAATTTGAAAAATTGACGATTTCATTTCAAAGGGGCTACGTTTTCCCTTTGAAATGAGCATCAGTTCTTTTTTGAACGGACAAAGTACGATAACAAATAATTAATGATCGGTCTACTGAGCCCATAGTAGTTTGAGTTTGAGAGCCCATATAACCAAAGAGAGTTATTGACGTCATTGAGCGAGGGGTTACAAACATATCTCACCGACAATTCCCACTTTTAAAAGTTTCTTCAACGTCCAACAACCTTGATAAAAACATAAATAAAGTCACCCAAAATGTAGCAAAGGCCCGTGTGTACACACTGGCCAGATTTATACTGAATATTTGCCACTCAGTTGATGTAAAATTATGAATAACTCAACAATGCTCACTTTAAATACTACTAAAATGATTTAAGAATATTTTTTAAAGGTACAAAAAGCGATCATTGTTGGTGATTCCTTTAATGTTAGTTTCGCTGCGTAAAGTTATGTTCGTTTTTGGTCTTAGATAATAGCCTCTACTCACACTGACAACAAAGTATACGTTTTTTGATCAATTCTGTACATCTAACCTCGAAAGAAGCAAGAAAATGGAATGAGCAATGTCAGTGAGCAATGTCAGTGAGCATTGTGGCGAGACGTAATTCGACAGCCATGCAGATTAACTTTATCATGTACACAAACTTCTCCCACCCTCGTTTCATCTATAGGTCGACCGAGTTGCCAGAGTATGATGGAAAGCTAATGATACTAAAACGCATTAAAACATATTTCAACTTGACTTAAACTAAAGGAAAAATAGCCTTAAATATTCACTATTTCAGGCAGTTTGGTCTTTTTTTGCGAAATGGCGGGAAAGCGCGTATTTCAAAAATCGCGGAAATTATTTGCAGTTGGCGAAGCTCTTTCCATTGAACTTTGTGTCAATAATATGCTGTCTGCAAAATTCTATACTATTACCTTAAGCACTTTTCATGCAAACTGGAGTCAAAGTTGCGAGCTTTTCAGACAATCATTTACAAAATATTCGGTTTTTCGCCTTTACTTTCCCCCTCCCCCCTAGTCAATGTTGCAATACCACACAAATGTTGCCAAATCACGCTGGTCAGCTGTATCAGGTACTTTTTTCTGAACAACATTGACATGGGGGGACGAAACTGTCATTTTTTTCAAGGTGGCTCAACCATTTTGTAAGTGATAGTAGATAGCCAAGTTCATCTCTCTCTTCTTGGCTCTTGGCTCAGCTTTGTCTGCTTTGGATTTGAAGGAGCATCACAATTCAGTGACTTCTTGTAATGTATCAACAAGCCATCAGCAACTTTTGTGGCCAGAAATGTTGATGCATGACTTGTTAAAGGTGCAACATACGCATTTGAATGCAAAACAATTGTGGATTAGAATGCTGTATAAAATTCTTCAGCATCACCACGTGTTTGCAATTTCCTATAAAGCCCCTTGATGTCTTTGAAGAGAGCTGACTCGTCTGTTAGCTGACTCATCTGTTAGCATGACTGGGAAACTTCGCACTTCCTCTGTAATTTTCAAAGGGAAACATTTATTGTAAACACATATGTAAACACATATATTTTTCTATATAAGAAATCGCTTTTTAGAAACTTTAGACTCAGTTAATTGTAACTTTAGAGAATTAACAAATTTAAGAAACTCACAAGAAACTTTTGGCAACAGCAATGGCCCAAAATTTAAGAAACTGGCTATCAACCCCGGTAGCGGTACCTAACTTTCTTGTAAAAAATATGTGTATTGGAAAGTAAATAAAAATTGGTTGGCAGCCTACAGAAAAGTTCCCGGCCTTGCTTTTTCCTTTGCTTCATCCTTATTCCTTCATATAGATAATTTAAATTCGTTATGTTTTAACACATTCAATAAACGATGTATCATCAATTTAAGTTGTGGAATAACACTGCTGGGAGAATCTTTTGGATTTAAAATCAAATTTAGCCAGCCTAGGTCATGAACCGTTCACTGGTTCACTGGTACTTAAAAAAAACCATTGAATATCTTCCTCTACATCAGTAGTATATAGTCTATAACGATAGTCACCACTCAGAATTCCATACTGCGCATGCGCAAGATTTACTTTCAATCAACAAAAGTAGATTTACTTTCAATCAACAAAAGTAGATTTACTTTCAATCAACAAAAGTAGATTTACTTTCAATCAACAAAAGTAGATTTACTTTCAAAAGTAGATTTACTTTCAATCATCAAAAGTAGATTTACTTTCAAAAGTAGATTTACTTTCAATCGTGAAAAGTAGATTTACTTTCAAAAGTAGATTTACTTTCAATCAACAAAAGTAGATTTGCTTTCAATCAACGAGATTAGATTTATTTTAATTATTTGCTTTTATTGATTAAGAGTAGTTCTTGGTTTTCGTAGTTTCTTCAAAGTATGTTTTCTTTCAATCTCCTCTACAATCACCAGCCGAGATAGCTCAGTTGGGAGAGCGTCAGACTGAAGATCTGAAGGTCCCTGGTTCGATCCCGGGTCGCGGCGGCTGTATTTTTATATTTTCTTTTATTGAGTAGGGTTATTGTAGAGTTACTGCGTGGGATCGAGGTTACTCGGAAGAGAGGCCGCTGACAAGAGAGAAGCGGCCATGTTGTTTTGGACTAAGAGACACAGACTTTGCAGACTATTTTAAAGCTTGTCTATGTAAGTGCTTAGCCATGTTTTGTTATGTTTATCGTCTAAGACTTTTATCGGACTTCATGCTCATTATTTGTTAGTATTCAGGTTATTATGCAATCATTTGTTACTCTGATTTATATGTCAACTTAATTTGCATTTCATTGTAGGTAATTAATTGTTATCCTCATCGTTGTCATACATAATAAACATTACAAACTTCGATGAGTCTTTCTTTAGTTTTCTTAATTCGTGCAGGTCGACGAAAAGAGGAGACAACTTGTTTGTGAGAAACGTTACTAAAATTTGGATTATTAATTAATTTCGAAGATATTATAACTTAACTAATTTACAACTTATATTCACAACCTTAACTAATTTACAACAATTATTTACAACTTATATTCACAACTTATTTTTACAACTTATATCTCACTCGTTTGATGATAGTGTCGATACTGCCGATGAGATATCATCACCGGCAGCTTCTCCTTCTTCTTCTCCTTCTTGTGGCAACTGCTGCACTATTACCCGATTTGCGGGCTGAGGTAGGGTGACTAGAGTGGGTCGAGGAAACAGTACTCTCCCACGTCTACCCATCAGTCGCCTCAGACGAGACAATCCCTCTAACGGAGTCCTTTCTTCAGGAGAAGTAGGTTCCACTAGCAGGATTGGATCAGCCAAGACGAGGTTTACCTCAGCCCTACAAATCGGACAATTTGATGCATTGCCCGTACTCTCCCGCACCTTCAACCACTGATGAAGGCACGGAGAGTGAAGGATGTGGCTGCAGCTCAACTGCACGGCGTACTTCTCAATACCACCAAGGCAAACACCACAACTCCTATCTCCTTCTGGTTTTTCGACTGTCTTCACGCGTATGTCGTTTACCTCGACATCGCGCATCATTCTCTGATGCGCGATACGGATTCGTCGTCGTTCTAAGAAGTAAGAGGAGGAGACTATGAAAATGTGTTTTGAGAAAAAATAGATTTATGAGAGTTTCTTGTGCGTTTGTTTTTGATAGTGCTTTGAGAAGGATTATGAAAGTTTCTTGCGCGTTTGCGCTTTGAGAAGATTTATGAAAGTTTCTTGAGCGTTTGTTTTTGATAGTGTTTTGAGAAGATTTATGAAAGTTTCTTGCGTGTTTATTTTGATAACAGTTTTAACAAGGAAGAGATACTTACTGTCTCTTGCAGCNTTTACCTCAGCCCTACAAATCGGACAATTTGATGCATTGCCCGTACTCTCCCGCACCTTCAACCACTGATGAAGGCACGGAGAGTGAAGGATGTGGCTGCAGCTCAACTGCACGGCGTACTTCTCAATACCACCAAGGCAAACACCACAACTCCTATCTCCTTCTGGTTTTTCGACTGTCTTCACGCGTATGTCGTTTACCTCGACATCGCGCATCATTCTCTGATGCGCGATACGGATTCGTCGTCGTTCTAAGAAGTAAGAGGAGGAGACTATGAAAATGTGTTTTGAGAAAAAATAGATTTATGAGAGTTTCTTGTGCGTTTGTTTTTGATAGTGCTTTGAGAAGGATTATGAAAGTTTCTTGCGCGTTTGCGCTTTGAGAAGATTTATGAAAGTTTCTTGAGCGTTTGTTTTTGATAGTGTTTTGAGAAGATTTATGAAAGTTTCTTGCGTGTTTATTTTGATAACAGTTTTAACAAGGAAGAGATACTTACTGTCTCTTGCAGCTCTTCGATTTTGGGTGGCTGTCTGTTCATCCAGCCACCGGTTAATTAGCATGCGCATTCTGGTTCTTTCCTCTCTCTGAACTTGGACGTCTCGCTCCAACTCTTCTACCTGCTCCAAGAAACTCTGCATTTTGAAGCTGAAAAATAGAGGAATTTGTTAAAAAAAATCACTTTACATAGAATTTAGTAAGTATGAACGAATGAATTTCGTTGAAGTCGTTAGGAGAAGGCGTAGTTTTACTTACGTTTTCGATCGATATTTTTTCGTGACTTCTTTGAATTCGTTGTGAAACTGTGTTGAAAAATTTTGTTGTTGTACGAATGACGCTAGTAGTTCGATGTTTGTATGGCGTCAGCAGTTCGATGGCGCGAAGAATGATGTCACGTGATCTCCTTCACAGTTAGCTTTGAGGAGTGTTCGTAGGGTGTGTGTGGTTATAAATGCTTTGTGAACTCGTACGAAAGTGATTTTGTTGTCGTTGATCTTGAAGGAGGAGAGAGTAAATATGGATCCTCAAAGTTCATGGACTCACACTTCGAGGGTTGGCGAGCAAGCAGTTCAGAATGCGAAGTTTAATGTAACGATACATGAAGGCTCTGTTGTTGTCATATCTTCGTCTGAAAACCCAGCTTCGGTTGTAATAACAGACGGAAAGATGATTGTGAATCCTAAACATTCAAACTCAACTTTTTGCGAACCACCACCTTCATACGGGTCGTAGTTTCTTATAAATTCAGTAGGAGAGTGGTGAATGTTTGTGGAGTTTTTCATCCTTTTTCGCAATGTTTTTAAAAGGATTGTGTCAGATTAAGAGGTGGAGTGGATGTTTTGTTAGGAAGGTTAAGGAAAAAAAGAATAAGAAGAAGGCTAAGGAGATTATGACTATTATCGAAATCCTAGAAAAGTTTTGGAAAAAGTCTCCTGAGTAAGAGGTGAACTTGATGGAATGTTTTGCACAAGGAGATTCGAGTGTCGGATTCGCCGTTCTATGCTTTAATGGACTCACGCTTCGTGGATCGACGAGCAAGCTGATCAGAATGCGAAGTTTGATGTAACGATACACAAAGGCGCTGTCGTTGTCATATCTTTGTCGGAAAACCCAACTTCGGTTGTAATAACAGACGGAAAGATGATTGTGAATCCTAAACATTCAAACTCAACTTTTTGTGAACCACCATCTTCATACGAGCCGTAGTTTTCTATAAATTTGGTAATTTGGTAATTTGGTAGTTTAGGGGTGGTGGTTGTTTGTGGTGTTTTCCGTTCTTTTCGCAATGTTTTTAAGAGGATTATGTCGGATTAAGAGGTGGAGTGGGTGTGTTGTTAGGAAGATTAAGGAGAGAAAGAATGAGAAGAAGGCTAAGAAGATCATGAAAATTGCTGAAATCCTAGAAAGGTTTTGGAAAAAGGTGCGCACCCCTGAGTAAGAGGTGGACTGGGTGAAATGTTTTACGCAAGGAGATTCGAGTGTTGGATTCGACGTTCTATGCATCGAATTATTTCGATGATAATCGCACTTTCGAGTTTGATTTCATGGAACGATGGATTCGACTGTGTTTATGAAGAGGATTTCAACGGTTGTTTGTAAACAAAATGAATTTCGCCGAAATGAACGATAACCTCAACTTCTCGTTGTTCACGAACAACTCAGGATTGGATCCTGCCTTCCACACGTCAGAGCAAGACTTGTTGGGTATGCTAGAGAGCCTCGTTCCTGCTGGAAGTGTAGTCGAGGAGATGGATGAAGATATGAGAACCTTGTTAGATGATTTGATGGAGTATTTACCGACCAACGAAGGAATCTTCTTACCAAACGACTCTTTACCAACACCTAACGTCGCTCCTCTAAGCGCAACTAATGTTGTGGGTGAAAGAAATGAAGAGGCAGCGCATGCAAGAGAGCTTACGTTGGATTGTGGACTGGGAGTAGAAGGGGTCGGACGAATGATAGTAGAGAACGAAAGAGCGTTCGTTTGGTGCAATATGAGGACAGTGTTCGAGAGACTGAACGGAAAGCCATACAAGGAGAGAAGTAGAGAGAAGAAGAGCAATGATCAGATGGAGATAGCAAGGAATGTCGTGGATCATGCTATGAAGCAAGGGAAGAGTGTGTTGTTTTGTTCAAAGGATGGAGCGATGAAAGCAGACGTTCGAGCTTACGCTGGAGAAGATTTAATCGTGTTGAACGTTTTTGGGGGAAGTTTACCACTTCTTTCGAGATGCCTATTTCAGAACTAAAGACGGTACTTTCTTTCACCACAGACGTCGTAGACGAGCCTGGTGTTACGTTTGAAATAGTTTTTAACAAAGGCGTTTTTCACTACAACGTTTTAACAACAAATGATTATGGAGAAGAAACCAAGATCACGATACCTCCATCTGCTATGTGGGGTATGCTCCACGTTGTCGCAAATCACTTGAATAGGAATGGAGAAATGAAGTTTTCACCCAAGTCGAACAGATCGTTTCAAGATTCTCTATCGCTCACTTCGAACTTAAATGAACGAGCAGGAAACTTTGTTAGGATGGGTTGGAGATCGATGATGTGGGATAATGAAATGAACGGTTATGTTTTTCGTTTGTCTGTTCACTTAGAATCTTCAGCACCTACTTGGTCTCCAAGATAGTTCGCTTTCGTGTGAAACAGGAGATATTTCACCTGGAGTGATGAAGGTTGTTAGGAGTTGTCTTTTGGCTTGTTCTTGCTGGGGGGAGAGGGTGAGGGTTACGAAAAACGAAGCTAGAGTGAATGAAGTGTACGCGGACCCTTGTCTTCGATGTTTGAACAAGGAGATATTTTCAAATAGGAACGTGGAATTCAAAGATCTTCAAAGCATAGCGAAGGATGTAGACAGGAAAATGGCGCGCATAGGAGAACTTGCGAAAATGGAGGAGGTGGAGGTGGAAGTGGAGGATGAATCACCAGCATTGTGTGAATACTTTGAAGGGTTGGAGTTTGATGAGGGGGTGGATGATCAGGATCGAATGAAGGAATGAACGTTTGAACTCTCATTGTTAAATACGCTACGTTGTTTGTGATTTATTTAGTTGATTAAAATGTTGCTACCGAGACAAGATAGTTTTTCTTGCATGACTTGTCGAAACTTGAAAAATGTCGAAACTTGAGTAGTAAGAGGATGTCGAGTGTCTTGGATTTGATGAAGAACGATGTGGAAGGAGGATTTGAAGGAGAAACGATGGGGGATTTCAACGAATTGTGTTTGTTGGTTGTTTGCAATGATACGAGGATGGAGAAGATAAGAGGTTTTGTGAAGAGATTCATAGAATAGGAAAGGTTGTGTGGTGGTGGAATTTTTCCTATTGATCAGCTTATGACACCTATGAAAAGATTGGTAACTGATGTATTACAGCTTGATGAAAATAAGATTTCGTCGAGGGGTAGGCTCGCTATGTGGACCGTGTTTGTTTTACAATTGTCTAAAGATTTGGAGGGTGAACACAATAAGATGATGGTGGTAGCTGCAAACAATTTGATTATTGGAGGGATGACCGAGAAACGAGAGGAGAGGAGTTTGCTCATTCCTGGTATTATCATAGGACTTACGCTAGGATGGATGATGTTTTCCTAACGAAAGAGAGCAAGTCTACTTTCACTGATTGTGGGTAGTAAATTTACTATTGATGATTGAGAGTAAATCTACTTTTGTTGATTGAAAGTAAATCTACTTTTGTTCGTCGACAAAGCAAAGTAGTTTTGATGCTAGCTTCTATAAAAAGAGGAAGTTCGATGAAAGTAGACTACTCGTTTCACTCACTGAGAAAGGAGAGCAGTGGAGTGTTGAAAACTTCGGAGGAGAACGAAATGACAGTTTTACTCACAGATCAAGTAGCCTTTGGTGGATTTGGAACGTTGAACTTCACTTTATCCAAAGCCAAGCACGACTCGTATGAACTAACGTCCACGTTTCAAAGAACGGAAGATGTTGGAGATGGAAGCAAGAAACCACAAACGAAGAAGGTCTTTTTGAGTAAAGACGGACTGCAGAATTTGTTGGACTTGGTTGTGGGTATGGACTTAACGCAAGCAAGTAGGATCGCTGAACAACAAAGGGATCAGATGACCACAACAACCTACAGAGGGAGGGAAACCCACGAGTTGATTACGAGTGCTGGGGAAATTCAAAGAGGAAGCAACTATAAAATCATTGCAGAATGGAAGATAACCAAAACTGTTCCCAAGTTGACTGATGTCTATAGTGGTAGTGTAGCCAAGAAGCCAGAAAAAGAGTACTTTAATCACGTACTCGGATTGAATCGTTGGAACCTCACGAATAAGCAAGGTGAGGAGTACGCAGATGGAGGAAGACCTTCGAAAATAACATTCAACTAAAGGAGTTGACGATTCAAAAGCTGATCATTGGCTACACATCCAAAGGCGAAGCTTTGTACGACGAATTCACTGCTTCACAAGGAGGTGGAGAAGAAGAGGAGAATGCTCCTCCACCACCAAAGAAAAGTAGAGTTCACAGAGTTCTTGAAACCGAGTTTCCAGTATCGAAACCAGAGAAGGAGAAGAACACGAGGAGTAGGCGAGCACTTTCAAGGATTGGAGTGGGTGAACCCGAAGGAGAAATGAACGTACTACCCTCGAAAATCCCTACAGGAGACGTTGGAGTGGAATCATCGACAGTTCCTCTCCTTGAAGTCCTACCTGACGTAGGTGATGTTGATGGTGAGACGATGATGAATGATGAGGCTTGGATGGCGATTGAAAAAAGAGTTGATGCAAAAGAGCCCTTTAAGAAAAGGGTTGAGGAAGCACAAGCTCGGATTTTGATGAAAATCATCATGTCCAAGGCTCGTGAATATTGTGCTGGATGCAACCACGAAGTACCCATAGTCCTCCAGCATGTAATCAAAGGAAGACCCTTCAACGATAGTCTCAGTGAGCACATTGCAACCCCTGTGGTTAGAGGTCATCTCGCAGATTGTATGATGAGCGACTTTGTAAAGTTCTTCATATTCCATGCGTCGTTTGTGAATCAGTTTGTGAATCTATGCATTAATACGACCATTTGGATATGGAAATCTTGCAAATGAATTTTGTTACAACTTTTATTGCATGGTGATAAAGATTTTCCTGACTCATTGAATAGACATATCCTGGAGCTTACGTTACATTTTATCCATAAAACTGGTCGATTCGATTCGAGTCCTATACCCCACCCCTCCATAAGCCACCCAAGTCGTTTTTGCAATCATTGTTTTCAACTTTAATTTTAGTTTTTGTCTTAAATGTAGACACCACTTTGACGAGCAGCAGCCATTATGGATATTTTTCCAATTTACTTTTCATGAATTTTTTTGGTTCCGGATTCGGGTTTGGTGCTGGGGCGCTGGATCCGGATCTGGAGCCAAAAGATTTATACTTCATAGCCTTAGCAAACGTCCTCAGTGGCGGATGTTCGTTAAAGTGGTGTACTGTGCTGTAGTTTACCTTTATGTAATGGCCGCGGGGTAGATATTGCCTTTTGCTCCTCGTGGTATCGTTTTAGTAGTATTGTATAGTAATT
>REGM01000014.1:465011-490998 GCA_004194415.1 Aurelia aurita | reverse complement strand
TATTTTTTATGTTTAATTTCAGTTGTCATTTTTTTTGTGGTTGCCATGGGGTTGTCATTTTATTTTGCTCCCTGTGGTATCGTGCCTGTAGTGTAGTAAAGTAGTTTAAATGTAGTGTTTTAGGTAATTCGTTATTGTAAATCTTTTAATTGAATAAAAAAAAAAAAAAAAAAAAAAAGTTATCCCACTTTCAGAATATGGCTATGAATTTATTTTGAAATATCACAAGTGATTGTTTGTAAAGTGATTCACCACATTGTAAACTGATAAAGAGTTATCAACTTACTTTTTGCAATATGCCAGAGATCATAGCGATGCCTGATTTGTGGATGTTCTTCACGCATCAATTTTGCAATGCTGGTATGTCTGTCTGTTACCAGCTTTGCTATGACAATACCATAGTTCATCAAAAATTCTAGGCACTTCTTAAACCCGAGCAATTCCATGGCATTACTGCTTCCAGCTTCATTTTTCTGTGATATAGACAAAAGGTGAAAAAAGTCATTTTATCAGCGTGTTATGTATCATTCAATTCCTACCCTGACCATTCCCCCTGGACAATCCCAGGTATTTGCTCAAAAAATATTACCCGCCCAGGGATTTGACAGAAAATTTTCCCTTGCTCCAGGGCAATTGACAACACCAGGAACGTTTCGCATTATACAGTTACTGGGAATGGCATGATCTCAGTGCCCAGCCCCCTTACACTTTTCTTTGACACCAATTGGCCATTAGAAGGGCACACTCAGTCAGTTTGCCTGAAGGTGCTGTTTGCTGTGTTAGCCTAATCTTATCCTTGTTGGGGGCTAGGGTATCAAGCAAAGCTGATGTTTTCCGATGTTGTGACTGTTGAGGGTTCACACTACTTTAATAACTATTATTGAGAGACATACCTGAACAAGGTGAAAATGTACCACAGATGAATCGGAACAAGAGTACACAGAGTAGGCACCATTTTTGGCACTATGCCCCATACTGTCGTGCCTTGCATCTCCAGCAAGAGCAACTGGATCAGAACTGTCTCTTAGCTTTTGCAACAGCCTAGCCTGATATGCTTTCCAATGAACGTAAATTGCCGGGAAGAGCTTTGTCTAAAAGTAGATTACAGTTTCAGAATATTGCTATTGATCTAAAAATTATACTTTATCAAATATGAAACTCCAGATATTGTGCTTTTCAAAAACATATGGTAAAGAACTACCAAAAAACTTCTCAATTTCAAAAAATTTGGGAAAGGTCAAGAAATTTCCTCATACAGTGATGCAAAACCCATCAACTGCCTTGAACAGCAACAAAATTGTGAAAAATATTTAAATCCTTTTTGTCTGACACTCTTTAGAGTATGACACATCAGATAATAACTAAAATAATGCAAAGAAAATATATTACTTGGATGTATTTAGAAGAATCATAAATTGCTTGTGCATGATTGGTATTGAGTTTTGACAACCAATCAGCAGCGGAGAAAGAAGGCGCAGACCAATGGGCATTACTTCCAGAGTCTCTGAGAAAAAAATCTGCATATCACTGGTTTTCCTGGTGTTTGCTCCAAAACTTCCAATGAAATTGCTTATTCACTTTCATTTCTAAAACCAAATTCTTAAAAAGAGCATGATCACAGTATAAAATAACATTACCCTCTGATGCTTGAATAATGTTGAAAGTGATATCGTGCAAAGATTCATGTGCTTGAAGATCTGGATAACCTTTGATATAGAACCTCCTGCCAGCAATGTAGACATACTTAGTAGTAGGTTGCCTGCTGGTATTTTGGTTCCTGCCATTTGGGGTTGACTCTTCCAAGTTTCAAGTTTCAAGTTTCAAGTTTCAATTTCATTTGAACAAACAATTCTTAATCTACTACATTTCTACTTACTATGAATGCTCTAATTATTTTGATTATTGAAATAGCTGTTCAGGATACTTGGATACTCCAGGGAAGAAACGGAATTCTTCTCTAGAGAAACCCCATAGGGCTGACGAGCCAAGTACCCTTCTTCAAAGGAATAGCTTATGTATTTTAAAAACTCATTAATACATCATACGTTTAAGACAAAATACTTTTTCTAAAATATATACAAAACATTATTGATAAGAAACGGAAGGAGAGAAAAGAGAAAGAGGGGAGAAAAGAAAGAAAGAAAAAGAATGGTAGAAACAATATTTTCTGTGCTGGTTATACACGACTTTGCTGACATGTAATGAAGTCAGTATTTTTGTCGTAGATGTTCAGAAAATTTTTTACTAAACGTGGCTTTTGTTTTTGAATTCTTTATCGGGCTTGGAATTTTATTCCAGGTGATGGCACCGGTGTATTTTATGGTGCGTTTAACGACACTTAGTTTTGTCTTTGGAAGAATGAAGTCATTTCTGGTCGCCTGCCGCGTACATCGTGTGTGTCTTTGATTTGTTTTTTCAAACATATCTAAGAAAATTGCGTCTAGGGTTCTATTTTCAACAGTATACATGAATTTTCCAATTTCTAGCTCAACTATGTCGTCGAAACATAAAAGGTTTTGTTTCTTGAAAAGTGGTAGACTGTGATCTCGAGCTTTTGCAAAGTTTATGGCCCGAACTGCCTTTTTTAGACAGCGCTTTATGGGGGTTAGATTTGTCTTTGTTGCAGAACTCCAGTTGATTAAGCCGTAGTTAATATGAGGCATGATGAACGCGTTGTACAGAGACGATAAGGTGCTTTTTGGCACAAAGTGTCTTAATTTATAAAGTAGTCCTATGTACTTTGAGAGTTTAGTAGACACATGGCTAATATGTTTTTTCCAGTTTAAGTTTTGGTCTAAGATTACTCCTAAATATTTTGTCAATTCTAATTCTTCAATTTGGTCACCATTAATTTCTAATTTAATCTTATGACGAGGTTTTTTCCTTGCTGACCTGAAGATTACGAAATTTGATTTTTTAACATTAAGGGATAACTTATTAGACAATGGCCATTGAAAGACGTTTTTTAATTTTTTGTTAAGGGTTTGTTCAATTTTGTCTATGCTTTTATCTGATAAAAATATGCTAGTGTCGTCTGCAAAGAGATGGAACTTTAGTAATTTTGACGAGTTTGGTATGTCGTTGATGTAAATTAGAAATAATAGGGGTCCAAGAACGCTACCTTGGGGAACCCCTGATCGAATGTAGAGCTCTTCTGACTTTTCATTACCAATTTTAACGGTTTGAGGCCTATTGTGAAGATAATATTTTAACCATTTGTTCAGCACACCTCTGATTCCATAATGTTCTAGTTTTGAAAGTAATATATCATGATTAACGGTATCAAAAGCTTTTGCAAAATCTAGGAAGACACAGCATGAGAAAGAGTTATTTTCCATGGATTTTGTTAGATTTGTATAGATATAGAGTATAGCGAGTGACGTTGATTTGTTTTTTTGAAAACCATACTGGTGTTGGAATAAAGTCTTATTTTTCTCTAGGAAATTCAGAAGTCTTTTGTACATTAACTTTCCAAGTTTTCTCCTTCATACATTTAGGGTTGATGCATAAACTTTTGACAAAAACCAGTGTTCCACATTTTCTCGCCTCAATACTTGGGTTGTCCGATTTGCAAAAATGGCAGAATTTAAACAACAGCAAAAGTTGACTGAGGAATACAATAAACTTCGGCTCTGTGCGTAGATTTCCATCCATTGCAAGGATCCTAGATTAAAGAGATAGAAGTAACAAACCAGTTGTATCATGAAAGTACCCAGAACTGCAGGACCACTCTAGTTTGCTATATGGAAAATAGTTGAAACTACTGTATATACCGGGTGTCCCAGAAAAAACGCAACAGATTAGATCGGGGCTAGCGACAAGAGTTTAGGTCGAATCAATTCCTAATAATTTTTGAAGTAATCCTCGATAGTTAACTTGAAGATAAATACCTTGTTTGTTGATATTGGTGCATTGAGAGTTGCAACATTAATCTTGAAAGTTCAAATTAGCCTCCACCTCCAAACGAAAGCTTTTAGGTTTTGGCCTATACTGCAAACGCGCTGTTTAGGGGAATCTCCTCGATCATAGACATAGCNGATGATGCAAAATGCATTTCAATCAAGCAATGAAGATTGCACGAAATAATTTATTTTCACACCCAAGGGAACCATTCCGCTGATGGCTATCTTTTATTAGACAGAAGTAATTTTAGCTTTTTGTAGAATGAGGAAAGAGAGACTAAATTAGTGAATCTCTTCTGGTTGTCAAGTTAAGTTTTGGATTTCTATTCAAATACGTTCCTAAGCACGAGTCCTCTTGTTCCTATTTTCGCTATGATTCAGGAGATTCCCGAAACAGCGCTTTTGCAGTATAAGCCAAAACCTAAAAGCTCTGGTTTGGAGGTGGAGGCAAATTTGGACTTTCAAGATTAATATTTCAGCTCTCAATGCACCAATATCAACAAACAAGGTATTTATCTTCAACTTAACTATCAAGGATTACTTCAAAAATTATTAGGGATTTATTCGACCCAAATTCTTGTCGCTAGCCCCGATCTAATCTGTTGCGTTTTTTTTGGGACACCCAGTACATACCTTTATAGTTTCACTATTTGTATTCGGATCTTGTCAAGCAGATCCTAATGACAGCAACCATGGTGAAATTTTGTTACCTTTAAAAGAAGATAACATTTCTCGCCTTTTGCTTTCGTTGTTTTTCTTTGATACTCAAGTCTTTTATATTGCCTTGTATACTTCGGCAAATTATTGTGGCCGTTGAAAAGCAATGTTTGCCAATGCTTCCAAGAAACTTCTTGATGCCCTAAGGAAACAATTCATATTAACCACGCATAGGTTCCACATCTTTAAAAAAGGTTGGTGGAAAATTATATGACCTATTTCTTTGAATCCAAAGACATGAAAGAAACTTTAGCTACTTTGCTATAAGTCTACCACTTAACAATTAACAACAACATTCAAATTCTAATGCTAACTTAAAACAAAGCTATCTTAGATTTTAAAGAGCCTTTCTTGAAATTCTATGAAGTGGTTGCGTAGTTTTTGCAGTATGATTTTGCACATATAGGGTACACTTTTTTTACTCACCCAGTATGTTTGACAAATAATGTACTTTCATGTTAGGTAATCAATCATGGTGAATACTGTAATTTAAGTTTCATTACAAGGTGTTTCTCTGTGACCAATTTGTTGAATTCCAACGATTTTATTGCCATTGCTGGCAGCTTGGATGAACTGTGACCTTTTATTGTTGCAATTTGATTCAACCAGGTCAGCATCTGAAATAATTTCAAAGTAGAAAATTAAAATTTGTTTTTTTGGCTAGAGCGGCAGATAGATGCTTTCGAACAGGAACTATTGAAATGTCATACCTGTAAGTTAGTTATTTGGCTATTTAACATTGCATAACTGCATATTTTCTGTAAGCACTAGTATACCTTAAATCCTATCATGGGTGCCCTGGGTGCTCATTAAATTGACTTCATCTTACTGTGCCTAGAACTGCTACTGGGACCATTGGGATACTTTGGGGAGTGGTCGTTGGAGGGAAGGTGCTAATATAATTGTTCTTGATTTTAAGGGGGTGCACAGTGAAGAGTGGGCGCTCATTCAAATATTTACGGTAACTGTAAATGAGGGAATAAAATAAATATTTACTTCCTTAGGATTTGATTATATTCTTCCAGAATTTGATCGCAGAGGACCGAGAAGAACTGCTTTGGTAGCATCTCGTCTGACTTGGCCATTTTCTTCTTGGTTTTAATGACATAGTATATGACTCCTTTGAGACCTGGATCAAAGCCAACAGAGTAAAAGATCTACAAGCAGAAAAAGGATAGGAATTATTTGAGCATCTTCAGAACAGCTGAAATGAGATATTTATATGGTTTGCATTAATCAGGATACCTGCAAATATTGCTGAAAAGATATTTGAATTAAATCTCAAGATGTAGTTGAAGAAGATTTCCAATCTGTAGCAACATTACTGTTTTACATTTTACGGTAGCTTCCCCCGTACCTACTTCCATCTCTTCATGAGACTGTGGAACTGCTGCTGCTTTCTGCGATACCAGGCTTGCTGCTTTGTGTGCTGATAGCTCCTCCTTGATTGGGATTAAGGGGGGAGAGATATCCTGGGTGGTTTGCATTGCAACCATTGCAGGTGTGGGCGAAACGGCAGGGTCGTAACAGCACTTGAAGCCTCTATTGTAGTTGATCCTGGCATCGACCTGGCTTTGTGGTACGGAGGGTCCATTGGTAGGATGATCAGCCATTAACTTTTCTTGAGTCACAGTGAATATCATCATCCATAGTTGCATGTCAATTGTTCCCCAGTTCAGAAATTTGTCGTTGCTGGCTTTGTGGCGAAATTTCTGGTCATAAAGGTACCAACCGATAGATTGATGGTATGATGCTGCATAACGAATAAGTCCCATGCAGGAGATCAGTTCGCTGGCCTTTGAGGGAAATTTATCAATGAATATTTTCATGAACAGGTTGAAGGTGGTTGTCAACTCTTCTATATTAGAGATCTTCTTCTTGTTGTTGGAGCGTTTCTCAACTTTTAATGTGGAATTTTTGTTCACAGCCAGGAGGAGAGACTCGTCGTCAGTGCATTTCAACCCATTAAGATTATGAGGCAATAGTTTGCTAATATCGAAAAACTCACCACTTTTTATGGCTTTCACGTATTGGCCAGGAATATCCGGTGTTGGGCATTTGTTGGGAATTTGGAAGCAAGTTTCCGGGACTAGTTGGTGTGTTTTTCTTTGATATTTCTGTTCGCAGTTCCCTGCTAAGTTCTGCCACACTTTCAGACACAATCCCTTTAGTCATTTGTGAGATTCTGGCTTGTAATCCGGCATGAACGGAAAGGCTCTGCTATGAAGTTGTTTGTGCATCTGTAGGTATAACAGAAACAGAGAAACCAGAGGAGCCATCTGCAGGTGTTTTATGTTGCAGGTGTTCAGCTTGTGGTATGCTACTGGAGCTGGCGGTATTTGCTCGCGTACTTTGTCTTTAACTTCTCCATGGTGTTCTAGACATTTTGGTTTAACAAAGGATACTCTAGCAACATTTTTACTTCAANTTGGTTCATCTTCATTATTTAAGTCAATTTGAGTCCATATTTACTAGAAAAAGGGCCAAAAACTGCGAAGATAATCAGCACATGAAACAAAAGAATAATTTATAGCTAATTATGCTAAAAATAGATACTGAAAATTGCTACAAAGTATGTATTTTGAATCTATGATATGTTTCCTACTATTTGCAACAATTTTGGAGAAAATCGGTAGAGTAATTAATTAAATATAATTTTTCTTGTCAAGAAGCTATAAATTTGTCAAATTTCCTTTGTTTTTTGGTTGCCTAGCAACGAATCATGTGACTAATTAATTACCATTGTTATATTTGAAAAGCTAATTGTCCAAAGAACAATAGGGGTAAGACTCATTGTTATACCTCTTGTAGTTTTGGAATAAAAGAGGGGGGGCGAAAAACGCCCCCCCCAGCACAAACTAACCAAAAAATCGCCCAGTACGAATAGGGTTAAGGGCCATCTTGCATTACCATAATGTTAGCCATGATGGTACAAAGGAAGAGTTAGCTCTTAGAGTTTATCTCCTTAGGGCAAACAGGAAGAATTTGATATATTACCATTTGAGAAAAGGGTTGCTTGAGCTTGTCCACAAAACAGAGGAGTTCATTCACATTCAAATTAGTGGTGGTCTCCTCTCTCCCATACGTCACACCAAGCGGAGGATGTTTGAAACGCAACAAGAAGCGTCAATCAGTGAAAAAAACACACAACAAATGGCAAAGCATTCCCGTTTGTATGAGAAAACCATTTTACCTGTACCACCGGAAGTAACAGAAAATAACATCACATCAATGATGAAGTCACTAACCACGCAACTAAAGATTCATGCTAGCCAAGAACAGATTGACACAAGGATCATACTGCAGCCTCTGCCAAGCAACAGTGAACTACAAGATGATGTCGACAACATATTCAGTATTGGTGCAAGAGTCAAAGTGAACTGGACCAGAGATGAGATCGGAGACAGTGGCTGGAGACCCGACTGGTATGTGAAAATGGTGGAAGCAGCTGACATGGAAAATGAGTGGATTAAAGTGACATACTTATGTGAACCTGGATGCATATACAAAATAGATGTCAGTTCATTCCTTTCCTTGGGAAAATTGGAGATTCAAGAGTGACAATTCGATTAAAGAAGGAAGCCAATAGTTTTGGAATATTTTAAGATGGCTTTGAAACCTTCATAAAAGATACCAAAAGCTTCTTCCAAAAACACATAGGAAACGTTGATTTTTATTGGCCATTTCATTTTCTGACGATTGTTGATAGGAAGAGCTGGCTAGTTTTGGAAAATATTGCTTGAATACCAATTTTTTGCAAAAAGTAACCTACTTTTGAAAAAGGACAACAGCCCATTGTGACAACAGTCCTCCAACAGCCCCATCTATAATTGTATGTCCTTAATGACTTGCTAGAATGATAAAAGTACAGATATGTGATTAAAAGATGTGCCCTGCACACGCACAAATCAAATTATCTTTGCCACTTGTACATTCAGCCAGACAGAACATTTCTGGTACCTTACTTTGAAATTCAGTTTCATGTTTCAGTTTCTGCTCACTTTCTTAGTAATTGGTTGTCTTCGAATAGATTAATTGTTTGCTCGAGTGAGCTGTTACTGCGTAGATAAGCATTGAATATGCTCGTTATATATTTAGCCTTGTAAATTTAGCTTTAGATGATTTTAGGTTAGGTTACTACCGTTTATTTTGTAATTGCATAATTCGTTTGCGTATAATTTAGTTTAGACTTCTAGCAGGACACCTTGTTATTAACAAAGAAACAGTTGAAAATGAGAAGAGGGCAAAGTATCTTTAGCATATTTACAAAATTTCTCTTTACATTTCTATTCTTCTCTTGTGATTTATATTGTTCTTCTATTGTTCTATTGTGCTTTGTTGCAGATGAAGGGGGGCACACACCCTTAGGAACTAATGGCATTGGTTGGCATTGGTCTCCACTCCCCCCTGGAAAAAACCGAGATATAAATTTGTGCACACCCTTGGAAATCCAGTACCATCGTCTCTAAGCCCCCCTGGAAAATTCAGCGGTCTTTCTCTAAAACATTTTCATCACATTCACAAATCACAAATCATCACATTCAAATATATCTACTTGTACTGGTACAACATGGCTAATTGCTGTGGTAGCCAAGTCAGGGGTTTTCACACCATTGCACACTTGCAAATGGTCAAGGTTAAAGAGCAAGTCTGTAACAGTAACATTTCTCATTGAGCGCTTAAAATCTTTATATAAGAAATGGTCATCTGGGATGAAGTATCCAAATACAGATACTGTATAACTTAAACTTTCATCAATCCATAACTTGAATTTTGGTAGTAGGTATGGCTCTTCAATCAACTTTAGAATAAAAATGTTCTCNATTTCTCATTGAGCGCTTAAAATCTTTATATAAGAAATGGTCATCTGGGATGAAGTATCCAAATACAGATACTGTATAACTTAAACTTTCATCAATCCATAACTTGAATTTTGGTAGTAGGTATGGCTCTTCAATCAACTTTAGAATAAAAATGTTCTCATTTTTACTATCCTCTTCACTCCATGACTTCAAACATAGTTTTCCAGCTCTACTTTTGAACTCTGAAAGTGACTTGTAGTATCAGCAGCTTCATTCTGCCTGCCAGCAGGTCAAGTAATTTGCAGGCCAATTGTGAAAGCAAACATGCGGGTCACCACTAGGGCCAAGGGCCAAATACAACAATTGATGTGTTCTGTTTCGTAAGTTAGGCCACCAATAGTCAAAGGCAATTATATCTGATTATCCCAATGATAACTCTTGCTTGTTCTTTGATGATGAGAGGTTTTCAAATCTTTTTACAAGCTTTTCAATCGTGTGATTCATGTTTGCTTGTGCTGCTCAAAATCAAATATTCAAATTCAAATGTTCAAATCCTTGCAATTTGGTTCCCTTGTGCAAAATATTTGTTGTGTGGGTGATACACTTAATAAAGTGAATCAATGGAGCTAAGTGGAGGTCATCTATAAATAGGACAAAGAAAACTCCTACGCACGCTATTATTTTATATTATGGATTTGGAATTGTTCTGGAATTTGCAAGATGAAATTTGCTGATAAAAGTGCGAGAATACATTTTACTATTATTCAGTAAATTAGATAATTGATCATTGATGCATTGATCATTAAATCAGATCATTGCAATTAGTCATTGCTCAATTCTAGACCACATGCCTTGGAAGGGGTTTGCAGGAGGAGGCGCCATCTAAATCTGTCTACCAAATTCAAATGAGAAATTGAACATAATCTGACACCGGGCGTGGAGAATCAACAGCACTGTTTTAAACTGCATTTACTTGTAAAACGGGTAATATTAGATTACCATGGGAAATGTAAACAAGAATTCAAACTTTTTAGACAATGCTTTATCATAGTGGTTTTACTTAAAGCAAATGAACGGAGACATAGTGATCTAGTCTAAACATAGCACAAAAGAATGACATGCACCATTTATGTTCCTATTGTTTTCATCAATCTAGAGCATCAAATACAATAGGTTATATTTAGATTGACCAATCCCCCTAGCTAAGCTACTTTTAACTCTGTATATTTTCTTGAACACTTTGACTTCCCAGTCCCACCTTTGTTGGACTTGCCCACACCTTTGCCAGAAATTATTTACAAACCTTGAAACGTATCTGTCAACCTGAAACAATCAACTTTGTTACAAAGTTAGAACAATAACATGCTTCTGCATTTGATACCTAGATAAGGATGAGTAAAAAAACTTTGATTTTAACACACTGTAGAACATTTGTACACCTACTTGAATCAAAATTCAATTGCTAAACATAAGTTTTCATAGCTTGTTCAAAACATTTCAAAAGCTGACCAAAAGCCCTCTGCCACCTACTGCCCTAGAAATGTCTTCCNAGCCTGCCTTGTATCATACTGATGAACAAATGACACAGTTTCAAAAAAATTGTGGAAATAAAAAGGAGAAATCAAATTAACAGATTCATATACAAAGGTAAGTAACTTGAGATGAAATAAATCATATAACTTGAGTATTTTTAATTCAGAAAAAATAGGCGTAGATGGAGATGTAAAATTTTTGAAGGTAATAGCTCTGACAACTTTCTTTTGTAGAAGATATATTGGTTTAGTGTAGGTGTCATAGGTAAGACCCCAAACAATGATTCCATACTGAAGAAAAGAGGCAAATAAAGAGTTATACAAGGAAACTAAAACATTAGCTGGTAGAAGATGCCTTATTTTATAGAAGATGCCACAAGTTCTTGCCAACTTCTTTGAGAGTTCACTTAAGTGATACTTCCAGTTGAGGTTTTCATCTAAGAGAAGACCAAGAAACTTAACATATTTAGCTTGATTAACATGTTCCTTACCAATTTTAATGTTGACAGTTTTTTTTAAAGAATTTTGAGGAGAATGGAAAATGATAAAGTTTGTTTTGTCTACATTTAATGCAAGTTTATTAGCATCAAGCCATTTTTTAACATGCTTCAGTTCTTTGTTCACCACTTTTTCTAGATTGTTGAGATTGTCAGATTCAAAGTAAATGTTTGTGTCATCAGCAAAAAGATAGAAAGATAGCTTACTAGATGACTTTGGAAGATCATTTATATAGATGAGGAAGAGAAGTGGACCAAGGACAGAGCCCTGAGGAACACCACAAGTAACATTAAGATGACTTGAGTTGTGGCCATTTACAGATACATATTGACTTCTATTGCTCAGATAGGAGCTAAACCATGCTAGGGCAGTGCCTCGTACACCATAATGTTCAAGCTTATTGAGAAGAATCTGGTGGTTAACTGTATCAAAAGCTTTCTGAAGATCAATAAAAATTCCACACCCAAAACGTTTGTTATCTAGAGTGGTTTTGATAGATTCTGTTAAACTAATCAAAGCATGATTTATTGAGTGAGAGGCACGAAAACCAAACTGTAGGTTGTACAGGATTTTATGAACCTCTAAAAAATTGTACAAGCGCTTGTACATCAGTTTCTCAGAAATTTTACTGAAAACAGACAAGAGAGATATTGGCCTATAATTGGAGACTGTCACAGGACAGCCTTTTTTGAATAATGGTATGACTTTTGCAAGCTGCATTTTTTCAGGAAAAATACCAGAAAGGAAAGATTCATTAATGATTTGGGACAGTGGAGAAGAGATATGCGGAGAGAGAATTTTTAATAATTTTATGGGTATACTGTTGGGACCTATTGATTTACCAGTTTTTAGCACATCTATTATATCTGCTATTTCATGAGGGGCAGTGGGAGTTATAAAAAATGAGTTGGGATTTTCATTCTCAAGATAATCTAAGGGGGATTTTGGTGACCTAGGTATTCTTTTTGTAACACCATCAGCTACATTAACAAAAAAATCATTAAAAATGGTAGCCATAGTTGATGGATCAGTTGATAGATTTCCATTTGCATCCTTAAGTTTGTTGATGACATTTACCTGAGAATTTTTAATGCTAATGATTGACTTTATGCCAGTCCACAAAAGCTTCATGTTTTTACTGTTTTCGTTAAAATAATTGTGAAAATAATTGGCTTTGCTTTTTTTAAGCTCTATGGCAACCCTGTTTCTAAACTTTTTGTACAGAAGGCTTTTTGTAGCATCGGGTTTTTTCCTGAGCTTTTTTAGAATACCATCGCGCAGGCGCATCATTTTTTGAATTCTACTGTTAATCCATGGTTTATTTCTTAACTTCAAATCTCTTTTAGTTAATTTCTTTAATGGTGCATGTTTACTAACAATTTTATCAAGATTATCAAGAAATCTATTGAATTTTGCATTCACATCAGTTGTATTGGCATTTAAGTACTCAAAATCAAGGTTGTTAAAATCTGCAAGAAACCGTTCTTCATCAAATTTTGAGTAATCATGCTTGTAGTATGACAAAGTTTTGTTAGTAATACCTGCTCTTTTAACAATCAAAAACTGTGGAAAATGATCTGCAATTTGTGTCATGATGTTACCACTTTTGGTGTCAACATTGCAGACATTTGAGAAAATATTATCAATAATGGTAGATGAATGGTCAGATACTCGTGTAGGATGAACTATAAATGGAAGAAAATGTTGCGAAAGAAGAAGACTGACAAATTCATTGGAGGGAGTATGTGAATCATAATTTAGTAGGTTGATGTTAAAGTCACCTAAGATGAATACCTGTTTATTTGCAACAGTGGGGTTAGATAAAGTCCTTTGAATATACTCAGTGAAATTTTCAATTTCAGTACTAGGGTGACGATATGCACAGCAGATCAGAATATTTTTCTCCTTAGAACTTTCCACTTCAGCCCATACTGATTCATACTCATCACTGGCACTGTCTAAGTCAGGCCTTGGAACTGGGAACAAACAAGATTTAATATAAAGACCAACACCACCATTTTGACTTTGAGATTTTGAAGAAAGAAAACTGTATCCAGGAATTGAAACATTGGTGCTTAATGGTCTTTCAAAAGAATCCCAGGTTTCAGAAACAGCAACAACATCAAACCCTATGTTCAAATTAGTTAGCAGAGTTTGGAGCTCATCAAAATGACAAGAAAGACTTCGTATATTCATATGCAGGAAGGAAAGGTCAGTGGGAGAAGTATCAGAAGTAGATAAATCTTGAATTGTATGATAACTAGAATCAATATTAAAAGGCAACTGTTCATCAATATCATAGTCCTGCAGGTTAGGCAAGTTGGTAAGACGGGAGGTGATTTCAAATGACGGCAACGAATCAACAACAGATGGTTTGTCAAAATCAAAAAGATTTGACAATGTTTCATTTTCAATAGAACCAAATGGAAAAATGAGTTCATGATATGTTATTGTGCAATTGATACAAAACCATGGAACATCATCAGGTTCACTACAAAGTGCCTCATATTCAGAGACAGATATGTCATTGCATTTTGCATGATGCCAAAAATTGCATTTCTCACAAAAGATTCCTTTTTTATTCACATTTTTGTGGCAGACGCCACACGGATACTTAGGGGGTACCATTAGGTTTCATGAAATGAAAAACTGAAGATCAACTTTTGCAAAAGGGGAACCGAAAAGAAAGATAGATAAATTATCAATGACACAACCTACGCCTTTGGCTGTAGAGAAAAAATAAAATGTGATAAACACAAACTTCTGAACTATGCAGTTTTGAGTTATTCATTGGCTTGGCTGCTAGGTGATTGGTTACCAGTGGCATCAAAACCACCTTTCTCAAATGTCTTCTTTTCTTTAATAACCAGTTTATCAACAACAAAATATGCTATCTTTCCTCTTCTTCGTGCATCCATTAGATCAGGCACTTGAGCTGCCCTTCTGTCCAATGTCCTCGCTGAGAAATCCTCCAAAAACATAACACCATCTGGTTTTAGTTTTCTTGCTGCTTGGACAATTTCGCTCTTCTGTTTCCAAGACAAGCATTTTGCAACGATTGTGCGAGGTTCGTTCAATCTATGAATCCTGTGAAACCTGCGTACATATATCAGCAAAACACCCAGGCTCTAGAAAGTTCCTCACCCCGTTATTTACTATTATCCCCATGTTATTACGAAATGCAAAGGGCCTGTTTGGTTTGAAAAATATTGCCATGTTTCCACATTCTCCGCAAGTACACCTGCCACTAGTTATAGGTTTTAGTATCCAGAAAACCATCTCTGGCAGTGTTAGTACTTTAGAAGGGCTGCTAAAAGATTTGATTTTTGTACAACCTGAAGATTTGCAAATATCATAGCAGTTGATACAAACAAACTTTTGTCTGTCTATTTATTTTTTAGGTATTAGGTATTTCTATTTATTCACAATATGCCAATTTAAACAGGGAGATTTCCTCCTGCACTATGCAGGAGATCTATTGCAGGCAGATGAAGCCAGGAGAAGAGAGAAAAACTACACTATAGAGAAAAAAGATCATTTATGTACTACTTTATCCATGACCAAAGACATCAATGGTAAGCTGAATTACCAAAGTAGTACATGACATACCGAACTTGGGGGCCTGCGGCCCTGCTTTAACAGAGCAATTCTTTTATAATAGCTGAAATTTGCCTTGAAACTCACCAATAAGAACACTTATTGGAAAATACTCCATTTATTGGAACATTTATCTGGTCTCTCTTCATTTGAGAATTATAAGATGGAAGACATAGGCGCAGGTACACACAACCGTTATGCTGGAATAAACCACAACCACTATGCTGGAATAAACCACAGACATCAACAGAAACGCAAATTTTACTCGTAGTGATTTGGCCTAAATTTTGCACAAACTAAAAAGTGAAAAGATACCCACAGTAACCTATGAGACCCCACCCCCAAGGGTTATGGAGAACAAGGGAAATTGCCATTTTTATTATTGGGAATAGGGGAACATCTCACATTTTTAATGGGGATTAAGGGAACACTAGAAACTGTATTAGGAAGCAGGGGACATTTTAGAACCTCCTGTTGAAAATATTTTTTCACTAAAAAATACAGAGCGCGATAATAGCTATCATATCAGTTTCTCTTTTTTATGTGCATAAATGTGAGAAGAGTGAATCGAGTCGCGACGATCCAAGCAAATACACTGAAACATCGAATCGCGAAGTTCCTCACGATAACGAGGCGCTAATATTTGAATTGAGACTGCTCCTTTCCGCGCACACATTTTGTCTTTTGTCTTGTTGAGGTGATAGAGATCGCAGTTATGAGTTATGGTGACAACAAACCTGAAAGTTAAAATCATTGTGCCAGTCACAGCAGCGATATATCATAATGGAAAAGATAAGCCATCGGAAAGATGGCTGTTTGAGTTAAATCTAAGCTCTACGGCAGACTTGGCATTGACTGATTTCATCAGTAGAATCAAGCAGGGCTTTGGCATAGTTGATGAGTGCCAGTCACTGAGCCCGCCTGTTCAGAAATTCAAGGTTCCCCTTGTATCGAAGGATCCAAAGCCAGCACTTCCAGAATGGCCAAAAGGCAGAATATACACCATAGATAGTGACAAACAGTGGAAAGATGTTTTGTCAAACTTATTAAGCAGAGAAAGGGAACTTATTGGTGGGTAACTTTTTCATTATTTATTAGGCCTAAGTATATCTAGTCTATACAATACATGTAATGTATGTAATGTTATGTTATATACACATAGTGGGAAGAAGCCAGCCCACACAAGACTCCTCCAGACTCAAGCTCGAGCCATTTGATGTCCCCTGTGACCCCTATACCGGGTGTATCAGAAAAAACGGGCCACTTGCAAAGCGCCTCTGCGGTGGCGACTTGAGTCTTACAAATTTATGGTATCGATTTTCGCAATCCATAAGCTTTAACTTAAAGTTTGATGTATTGTTTTTACCTATATTTGCCAATGAAATAGATTTGTTGCTCAAAGTTACCCAAAATTGTTGACCGGTCGATGACAGACGGTCTCAATTTTCTGATACATTTCAATTCCTTAAAATTCCCAAACAATAAATTTTCTGTTGTTTTTGTTTCATTTTTCAGAAAAGTAATATTCTAAAAGGCTAGAATTAATTAATTTTTCCTTGCATCATTGATTTGAACGTTCATGATAGCATATTTTTGCCCCTAAAGAATGCTATTTTTTGACCATGTTTAAAGAATATCTATTTGAAAGTGAAACTATTTGAAGTTGAAATCCAANTATACCGGGTGTATCAGAAAAAACGGGCCACTTGCAAAGCGCCTCTGCGGTGGCGACTTGAGTCTTACAAATTTATGGTATCGATTTTCGCAATCCATAAGCTTGAACTTAAAGTTTGATGTATTGCTTTTACCTATATTTGCCAATGAAATAGATTTGTTGCTCAAAGTTACCCAAAATTGTTGACCGGTCGATGACAGACGGTCTCCATTTTCTGATACATCTCAATTCCTTAAAATTCCCAAACAATAAATTTGCTGTTGTTTTTGTTTCATTTTTCAGAAAAGTAATATTCTAAAAGGCTAGAATTAATTAATTGTTCCTTGCATCATTGATTTGAACGTTCGTGATAGCATTTTTTTGCCCCTAAAGAATACTATTTTTTGATCATGTTTAAAGAATATCTATTTGAAAGTGAAACTATTTGAAGTTGAAATCCAATATTTCACAGCTACTGCTGGAATAGAGAACTCAAACAAGCAATCCAGAGAAAATGCACAAGAAGATACAAAGAACAAAGATAGCATGAAGAAGGCTTATTTAAAGCATTAACACATGAACAAGAAGGAAAAACAATACAAATGACTAAATGGCAAGAAGCCAAATGGGAGAGGTTTTAGAATGGTAAGATAGTTTAAAATTTTAAGCTGGTTCTTTCCAACTACCAAATTTAATCGAACTACTATGGAGTCTGGAATAAATTAGGAATAAATGGGGTGGGTGGAAAATTTCCGAAATCATAACAAATAGGAGGCCTATAATAAACAGGGTGGTTGAAATTTCCTGAAAAGAATATCAAAAAGAAATTAAGAATATATTAGAAATTAAAAATCCAGTTTTAGTCACATTTCAGGAGAGATGATTTCACATGTTCCACATTTGAAGAAGCTTGAAATTAATAAACGGGGGTCTGAAATAAGGATGTCCTGGGTGGTTCAAAAAAGTAATAAGCGGGGGAGATATCTTTTTTGTTTTTTTGTTTTTTTAAATATATATTGCTACCTACAATGCTTGCCAAAAGTCTTTGGAACACTTAGACCCTTTCTTGATAATGACACACTTTTTCCGCAATTCTATCAGTAGAGATTAGTTGAGGCACCCCTTCCCCCCCCCAAACAATGTTGATTTGCAAGGTTATTGTCGTAGCCTTTCATCAGAGTCGCGAAGTGTCGTGTCAGCCTTATTTTATCCTCACAGAACAACATTGTTCNATTTCCTCCTGCACTATGCAGGAGATCTATTGCAGGCAGATGAAGCCAGGAGAAGAGAGAAAAACTACACTATAGAGAAAAAAGATCATTTATGCACTACTTTATCCATGACCGAAGACATCAATGGTAAGCTGAATTACCAAAGGAGTACATGACATACCGAACTTGGGGGTCTGCGGCCCTGCTTTAACAGAGCAATTCTTTTATAATAGCTGAAATTTGCCTTGAAACTCACCAATAAGAACACTTATTGGACAATACTCCATTTATTGGAACATTTATCTGGTCTCTCTTCATTTGAGAATTATAAGATGGAAGACATAGGCGCAGGTACACACAACCGTTATGCTGGAATAAACCACAACCACTATGCTGGAATAAACCACAGACATCAACAGAAACGCAAATTTTACTCGTAGTGATTTGGCCTAAATTTTGCACAAACTTAAAAGTGAAAAGATACCCACAGTAACCTATGAGACCCCACCCCCAAGGGTTATGGAGAACAAGGGAAATTGCCATTTTTATTATTGGGAATAGGGGAACATCTCACATTTTTAATGGGGATTAAGGGAACATTAGAAACTGTATTAGGAAGCAGGGGACATTTTAGAACCTCCTGTTGAAAATATTTTTTCACTCAAAAATACAGAGCGCGATAATAGCTATCATATCAGTTTCTCGTTTTTATGTGCATAAATGTGAGAAGAGTGAATCGAGTCGCGACGATCCAAGCAAATACACTGAAACATCGAATCGCGAAGTTCCTCACGATAACGAGGCGCTAATATTTGAATTGAGACTGCTCCTTTCCGCGCACACATTTTGTCTTTTTTCTTGTTGAGGTGATAGAGATCGCAGTTATGAGTTATGGTGACAACAAACCTGAAAGCTAAAATCATTGTGCCAGTCACAGCAGCGATATATCATAATGGAAAAGATAAGCCATCGGAAATAAGGCTGTTCGAGTTAAATCTAAGCTCTACGGCAGACTTGGAATTGACTGATTTCATCATTAGAATCAAGCGGGGCTTTGGCATAGTTCATGAGTGCCAGTCACTGAGCCTGCCTGTTCAGAAATTCAAGGTTCCCCTTGTATCGAAGGATCCAAAGCCAGCACTTCCAGAATGGCCAAAAGGCAGAATATACACCATAGATAGTGACAAACAGTGGAAAGATGTATTGTCAAACTTATTAAGCAGAGAAAGGGAACTTATTGGTGGGTAACTTTTTCATTATTTATTAGGCCTAAGTATATCTAGTCTATACAATACATGTAATGTATGTAATGTTATGTTATATACACATAGTGGGAAGAAGCCAGCCCACACAAGACTCCTCCAGACTCAAGCTCGAGCCATTTGATGTCCCCTGTGACCCCTATACCGGGTGTATCAGAAAAAACGGGCCACTTGCAAAGCGCCTCTGCGGTGGCGACTTGAGTCTTACAAATTTATGGTATCGATTTTCGCAATCCATAAGCTTTAACTTAAAGTTTGATGTATTGTTTTTACCTATATTTGCCAATGAAATAGATTTGTTGCTCAAAGTTACCCAAAATTGTTGACCGGTCGATGACAGACGGTCTCAATTTTCTGATACATTTCAATTCCTTAAAATTCCCAAACAATAAATTTTCTGTTGTTTTTGTTTCATTTTTCAGAAAAGTAATATTCTAAAAGGCTAGAATTAATTAATTTTTCCTTGCATCATTGATTTGAACGTTCATGATAGCATATTTTTGCCCCTAAAGAATGCTATTTTTTGACCATGTTTAAAGAATATCTATTTGAAAGTGAAACTATTTGAAGTTGAAATCCAATATTTCACAGCTACTGCTGGAATGGAGAACTCAAACAAGCAATCAATAGAAAATGCACAAGAAGATACAAAGAACAAAGATAGCATGAAGAAGGCTTATTTAAAGCATTAACACATGAACAAGAAGGAAAAACAATACAAAGGACTAAATGGCAAGAAGCCAAATGGGAGAGGATTCAGAATGGTAAGATAGTTTAAAATTTGAAGCTGGTTCTTTCCGACTACCAAATTTAATCAAACTACTATGGAGTCTGGAATAAATTAGGAATAAATGGGGTGGGTGGAAAATTTCCGAAATCATAACAAATAGGAGGCCTATAATAAACAGGGTGGTTGAAATTTCCTGAAAAGAATATCAAAAACAAATTAAGAATGAAAAATGCAGTTTGAGTCACATTTCAGGAGAGATGATTTCACATGTTCCACATTTGAAGAAGCTTGAAATTAATAAACGGGGGTCTGAAATAAGGATGTCCTGGGTGGTTCAAAAAAGTAATAAGCGGGGGAGATATCTATTCCATACACCCGAATATTTCACACATGTATAAGGTATACTGATTCAGTAAGTGAACCAACTGAAGGCGATCTGTATGACGCAGGTGTAATTATTCTCTATTTTCAAACTGGACATTTGAGGGTTATCTTAACATTGATTTCCAGTCAATGTAATTTTCCAAGAGGACAGCAATTCTACTGTTTACGAGAGAGAATGTTGCTTTGAAATTGAATAGAAAGTTACAGCTGAGCGACCTTTAATTGTGTAACAGTTCTGTCTGTTCAGAAGATTCCACTATTGGGAATCAGACTTTACAGATGAGTGTTTCAAACACTTCAAACATTCAAATGTCCCCTTTTTGGATGCTTGAGACTTTCACCTTCATATCTCTTTTTATAAGACAACCATGATAAAGTGCCCTCATGGGTTTTCTGTGGAAACTGATCAAAGTGTAAAATAGTTAAAAACAGTTATCTAAAGTTGATTCTCCAAATATAAATTACCTATTAAGCTTTCAAATTTAAATAACCCTCTAGAATCTCTTAGTCCTATTAGCATGATTTGACTCATATATCATACTAAAAATTTGCAGTCCCATATCATAATGTGTGATGCTTACTTTTTATACATATTCATATGACTTTTATGATGCTAAAAACTCACTTTGCCCCTTTCAACTAAACTTTTTCTGATTTGATTATTTCACAGCACTCACTACCTAGACATAACGTCCAATCAAATACTGTGAATTGTATCCGATGGAGATCTGGAAGACAACAACTTATTTACAATTCATTTACGAAATAGAGACAGAAAAACAACAAGATATCAAGGAAAAGCCAATTTGTAATTCAATTGGAATCACAGATTAATTTTTAATTTCTATTCATGATCGACAACCATTAACTGACAAAGATACCAAAATCTTACAAGGTATAAAGTTGACAAATGGATTGATTGTAGAATTATCGGATTATTGGGAAGAGTTATCTTTCTCGTGGCGAAATTTTAGTTCTTTGGTAGGGGAAATTGGAAAGCAGAGTATGAAGTCAATGCAGGAAATTTGAATCAAAAGATCAGCAATTTAAAGAAAAATAGAAATAAAGTTAGTATCAATCAAATTTTTTAGTTACCATGGTTAGGGACAAAGAAAGGGTTTATACACAAACATGGATACACTACAGATGATGAAAAAGTTAATATTGGGGGGTTCTCTGAAGAATATATAAGGGCAATGGGGGGGTTTATTTTATGCTATACTTGAGGCTGAAAAAGAAGTTCAAATGTTAAAAGAAATAGTCCAAGATGAAAAGAAAGAAAAATTACAGAAAGAATAAATGATAAACAAATTGCACAATAATGTATTAAGTTTAAGAAAACAAGTTGAAAATCATGAAAAGCAGTTGCAAGAAAATATTACAAAATTAGGAAATTTATCAACAAGAAATGTCAATAAAAAAATAAAATTAAGAGATAGGAAAATAGAAGAATTAACAGAAAGAACAGAACAGTCAGCAGAAGAATTAATATCTAAAGATTAAGACTAGAAGAAGTTATTCAAACTGCTATTGATGGGTGGGAAGATTTATCAGATGGGGAAAAGAATAAAATAAAAATACAAATGAATTGTTTTGTGGGTTGCATTATCTTGTAGGGTTGGCTGATCAAGCAAAGGAATCTTTAAAGTTATGGGATACATTATGTTAGGGAACACAGAACGTGGGATCCTTAGCACGTGGGGGGTTTTCAAGGCGTGAGTCAGTAACAAAGAGATTAGTAAGAACGGTGTGTAAAGCAATCAAAGAGAGAGGATCAGAACAATCTGGAAAGATGGTGCAATTTATCACATTTATGGAGAAGGAGGATGCTGGATTGATTGAAAATGGGTTCCATTACTACCTTTTATAGGCAACAGGTTCAATGTCTTTTTTTACAATGGTGGAGGGGTTTTATATTTGCTTGATTGTTTGACGGAGTTCTTTTTGGATGTGAAGAATGATAATACGTTAGTTTTTGCTGTTTATAATGATTTGCAAGTTGTGTCTTATTTGGTTGGTTGCCGTGCATTGGGTTTTATTAATAAATTTGTGACAGGTCCTTTATGGAGAGTTATGGGAAAGCAACATCATATCTTAGACATGAATAGATATTTTCAAAGGTTGTTGAAGTGTTTTGAGCTGTGGGCTGAGGATGCTACTGCTCTTTTAACTGAGGGCAAAGATTTGCTTGGTGATGAATTTTTTATTTTTTTTTATCCAGATAAAACTCTTACAATACATGTTTACTTACTCTACCTATTAATGCTATACAACTATACACCACTACAGGGACGATAACACGAGGGGCAAAATATCGTGGCTACCCCATGTTCTTACATATAACAAAAAAACAATGAACACTACTAGGACAATACACANAGAAACTTTTTTTGTCACTCTACTGAAATATTTTGAGCGGTGAAGCTTGGTTCACACAGGAGTAAAAACCCCAGGGGGAGGGACGCTGGTATATCTAGGACAGAGGTGCTCAGGTTCCTCTTTTTGGTCTAAAATTTAGGCAAAAGTTTTTTTGGGTCAATAATTTTACAGTAATTTTTTTGGGTTCCTCAAATTTTGGATTACTTGTTTGGGTCTCAAATACAGAATAGGTAGAAACTTGAGAAAAATATAATTTACAAAACATTACTAAAATCAAAATACTTCAATAACCCAATAGATCATGAGAAATCTAATCAGTTAGGGCACTTTTCCCCCTTTTCCACATATTTAAGATCCATATTTAAGATCCCGTATGTTGGGACAGAAAAATTATTTAGAGGAGTTTGGAAATCCCGTTGGCCTGATTCTAACACGCTTTTGAAACTATCAAAGAAATTGTTCTTTTTGGAAACAAAAAAGTTTATGGTTGAAACAAAAACTATGAAACAAAAAGTAAAAGTATGAAACAAAAAAGTCAAAAAAGACTGCCAAATCCACAAAATATCCGCACGACTGTACATCCCTTTTTGCCAAATCATTTCATTTTTTGTTATTTCGCTATTTCACTATTTCGTTATTTCGCTATTTCGTTATTTCGTTTTTTCGCCGAATACCGTTAGCCTTATTAATGGCCTCATTCAGCCGAGTCATATCAGCTCAAGAGAATTGACTGTATTAATTTTGATCACTCCTTACTTTCCATAAGTTTTGATTTTGAATTCAGAAAAAGTAGTACTTTTTTGTTTTGAAAGATTGATCATATCAGTCATCGTCAAAGGAATTTACTTTTAAAATGTCACCTTGTTTTATAGGACTGTGTTGTGACTGAATATTGAGGCTGAATAGTGACTGTAATGACATGTTTATGATGCTGGTTGTACTGACATCAGAGTTTCCTGAAATATAGCCTAAAGAAATGATTCAGAAAATTTCCAAAAATATGAAAATTCGAAAAATACGGTATGTAATATAGTATGCACGCTATATCTTCATCACTATGATCAAAAGTTATCTTTATTTTGGGACACCTGGCATTGCTGTATCATAGAAGATTTTTTAATTGAGAAAAATATATCAGTTACTCAAAAACTTACTTGTCATATTTGTCCACAAAGAAATCTTCGTCAAAAATTGATAGCATTCCTGTAACAGATGTGCGACTATGCTTCTGCAAGTATTGATACTTGAAGGATTCATTTTGTTGTTCAGTTCCATTATTTGTGTTGCAATTCAGTAAGTTTTTCTTGTTGATACGCCCAAATCCATCTCTTGAATTAAAATTTGAAAATAATTTCATTGTTGCACTTTTTACATTTATAAATGTGATTCATCGTTTTTCCCTTATGCCTAGGGATATTAAGGATGCCCACATCCTCTGTACTCGGTTAAATTAGTTGCTTTTCTCAACGCAATTTGTTTGCTATTGAACCTTCTCACGAAGTAAGGGTTATTTTATAAATCAATAATATTATTGTTTTTACATGAATTGTATAATTCAGAAAAAAAAAATTGGAAAAAATGCATTTCAAATCTGCAAAAATATGCACTGAAAAGTTGCCTCTAGTTAAGAGTAGTACTGTACTGTACAGTCATCAGAATTTGCAGCTTTACCATTTTCAGTTCAAGAATAGCAATAATATGTCAACAATGATAGCTCAACGCAATTGTACATGAACCACTTGCTAGCTGTACATTAACTTCAACATTGTAATATTTTATTCCTTACCTTCTTGTGAATCAGTCTTTCCAGTCTGGCATTTTCCCTGATAAACTTAAAATAGCCAAGGTGATCTGTCTTTTTAAAAAAGGAAATCATGAGCTACCATCAAACTATAGACCTATTTCTCTGTTACCCATCTTCAGCAAGATATTCGAGAAGCTAATGTATAGACAAATTTATAGATTCCTTGAAATACACAAAGCTCTTTATTCTTTACAATTTGGATTTCAAGAAAACCACTCAATTGACCATGCCCTTGTGAGTTTGACAGAAGCTGTAAGAAATACACTTGATAATAACAGATTTGGCTGTGGTATTTTCATTGATTTACAAAAGGCCTTTGATACGGTTAATCATATAATTTTGCTATCAAAATTGGAACATTATGGTGTTCGTGGATGTGCCCTTGAGTGGTTTAGATCATATCTAGCTAATAGAAATCAATATGTTTTTGTTAATGGAAGTAATTCTAACTTACTTCCAATTACTTGTGGTGTACCGCAAGGTTCTGTACTGGGCCCATTACTTTTCCTTATCTACATCAATGATCTACCAAATGCTTCTAAGAAACTTAATTTTTATCTTTTTGCTGATGATACAAACATCTACTGTGAATCCAAAGATTTACCTAATTTGATTAAAACTGTCAACAAAGAGCTGAGATTAGTAAAGAAATGGATTGATGCTAATAAATTATCATTAAACATTGATAAGACAAACTATATTATCTTTCATTCTTCGTCTGTCAATGTTCCTTCTGATTCTGATATCAAAATTGGGAAGAAACACGTTAAAAGAGTTAAGTTTGTTAAGTTCTTAGGACTCCTCTTAGATGAGCATCTTAGCTGGAAATACCATCTCAGTGAACTCTCTAAAAAATTAGCTAGAACTTGTGGAATGTTTTTCAAAATTAGGAACTTACTTCCATTAGATGTTTTACTTTGCTTGTATAATGCTTTGTTTCTGTCCTTCTTACAATATGGTCTTATTGTTTGGGGTCAAAAATACGCATCATACATTGATCCAATTTTTAAATTACAGAAAAAAGCAGTCAGAGCTATCTCATTTCAGCCTCGCATGTCTCCCTCTCTTCCAATCTTCAATGATTTTAAACTTCTTAAACTTTCTGAGATTTTTGAACTCCGACTCTTAACTTTTGTTTTTGATTCTGTTAATAAAACTTCACCTAGTTGCTTTCATGACTTTTTCTTATTCAATTCATCTGTTCATCAGTATTCCACGAGACAAGCCAGTCAAGGTGATTTATATATGTCCCGAAAAAACAGTCTTCAATATGGTTTAAAGTCAATTCGATATCTCGGTGCTAAACTTTGGAACACATTACCCATGGAACTCCGAAATGCTCCATCAAAAATTTCCTTCAAAACAAAACTGAAAATTTACTTATTGAACAAAGTCAACCGATGATCTAAGCTATTTTGATACTGTCGCAACTTCTATTAATTTCTATGAAAAGCAAATGCGCAATTATATATTACTTAAATTCATCTAAATTCATCTGATAATATCTTAGGATAG